>VCJN01001432.1:0-27477 GCA_006384855.1 Tetraselmis striata
GCCGCTGCCCCGCCCACCCCTAACTGAGAAGGAGCTGTGCTGGATGAACGCCGCCGACAAGAAGCAGTCGGACGCCGACAAGAAGCGGAAGAGGCCAGTGAAGAAGCGCCCAGGTAAGAAACTGACGGTCGCGGAGTCGGAGGCGGAGTCGGAGGCGGAGGCGGAGGCGGAGGCGGAGGCGGAGGCGGAGGCGGAGGCAGCGAGGTCGTCGAAGCGGCGGGTCCCCCGGGCACGCAAGAACAAGAACAAGCAGTAGCTTCCCCCCCCCTCCCCTCACCCCCCCCCCCCCCCCCCCCCCCCAGGCGGGAGGGGGGGCGGGGGGGGGCGGGGCGGGCGTGGTCCCCCCGCCCCCGCACCCCCCCCCCCCCCCCCCCCCGGGCCACATCCCCCGATGGCAGCTGTCGCGAATATTGTAATTCAAACATTCTTCGGCAAACCGCTGCCTGCCCCCGCCCTCCCCCTCGCGAATATTTATGTAACGTGAGCACTCTTTGGCAAAACATGGCAGCCAAACCGCCCATCTGATGACCTTTGATCGGACGGCTGGCAGGCCCGATCAGCAGTACTAGTACTGCAAATTCCCCAGTGTTACCAAATACGTACGGCTGCGATTTGCGCTCCCATGTACTGATAGTCGTAGTTATCCACAGGACCACTCGTCATCGTCAGGGGGTTCGTACTGATACCCGGTACCGGCTTAATAAATGTATCGCGTACTACCCGGTACCACCCGGTACCACCCGGTACTACACGGACAACCTCGCACCTTTACTTCAGTGCCATGTAGCACATCACACGTCATGTACGGCTACCAGAATGATGACAAAAAGGATTTATCGCCCGCCGGCAATAACGCCGGATGTACTCGCACGTAACTGGATGGACATGCCGCCACCAGCAGCAGCTTTCACGGATAATAGTGGTACCGGTACGGTAGTGCTTCGTCACCCGTATGTCACATCTGAATCTCACAGTGAGGGTCGTCTTCGAGACATCCTGGATATGTCGGAGTACACGCACGGGCATGGTCTTCGGCACATTGGGTGAGGTGAGGAAGGGGGTGCGCCGCACAGTGCGCGGTATCGCATGCTTGGCTGCGGATCGGGGTGCCCTCTCATTGCGGGGCACTCGGTGAACCACCCGGGCTCACCAGGTGGCCTTGCTCGCAAGAGATTTCCTCGGGGTCATGAGCTTGGTGCGTGGCCGCTCGAGAGCGCGCTCGCTGCCTCATCATCAGACGGCGCAGATTCGTCTGCCATCCCGTTGCTAAAGCTGCACAGCACGTCCGAGGATCACCCACACACACACGTGCACGCGTGGCCCGGACTCTGAACCGTGTGCGCATAAATCATTCATCCCGCTTCATGCGGGGTGCGGGCCGCTTTTAGGCGGCTTGCTGTGTTGATTTTCTAGTACTACTTTTAGTAGTAGGTGGATTTGTTACTACCTTGTTGTAATTCACACTAGTACCGGTGCATGTAGCGACTATCGACCGACTACATGCGGTAGTGGAGGTAGGAGTCGTCGCGCCATCATCATTTATTGATATGATCTAAAGTAGTTTATGGGGTTTCCTCCCTTGACCTAACCGCGTTTAGCTGCAAGTGCTGCTCAGTGGTACGGGAACTAGGCATCTGTTGTTGCGCCCTTTTTGGGTGCAGCACGAGTAGACATGCATAAAAGCAGCCAGAACAGCTGAGCATGCCATCTTCCAGTTTTAGCTGCGTTCCACGCAGCGATGTAAAACTGTCTCGTAACCAGTTGCGAGCAAGGTCACCCCAGGTTGTTCAAGACCACACCCGGCTCACCACCCGAGTGTGATATTCTCGTCCGTACGTCCGTGCGTTACCATGCCAGATGGAGAAGAACCCGTCGCTGAGCCGACGCTGGAGTCGCTGCAAGCATATGTGCGAGCGTTGGCTACAGTTGTAGCTCAATTGACGACTCGTGAGCGCGTTGTTGATGGAGAAGGGGCACATGGCTCCGGCTTCGGGCAGCGCGTTGCGGGACAGCCGACAGGCAGCGGGGGAGCCGCAGAGCGCCCCGACTTGCTAGAGCTAGCCCAGAGCGGCCGTGTCGGAGCAAAATCCGCGAGTGCAGAGGATGAGTACCTTGCGGTGCCAGAACTACTGCAGAGAGCAGAGTCTGGTTACGAGGCCGTTCGACCGGTCTGCCGAGTGCCTGGACTCTTTCCCCTGAGCACCGACCTAACGAACGAGTACCTCAAGCAGGATGACCGGCGTCTGCCGGCCCAGGAGGAGTATTTGTGGATGTCGTGTTTCGGGGCCCACATGGCCGCGCTTTTCGTGGCTCTCGACGAGCTGCTGCCCTACGTCCCTGCTACCAACCAGGACTTCACCCCCTACCTCGAGAGAGCTCGGAACCACGCCGAGGCCATCGACAAGGCGTTTCGGTTTCGTTTGGCCTTCCTGCGGAGGCTAAATGAGATCAAGCGTGTGCACGGTGACCAAGCAAGGTGTTCTGGACGTGCTGCGAGCCCAGCATTTTCAGCCTGCTTCGGAGCATCTGGGTTCTGCAATTGTTGGGGACCTCATGAGGGACTACGAGCGCCGAGTCTTCGAGGCGACCGTTGCCAGCAGCGCAAAGGCGACCGCCACTGCTCGAGTGGCGGCTGCTGCTGCAGGTCGTGGACGTGGGCGAGGACGAGGCGGGGGACGCGGGCGTGGCCGCGAAGGTGAGCACGAGTGACGGTGTGGGGCGCCTTTCGTCGGAGCTGCTGGAGCGTTGCGAGGCCACCTTTCGGTGACCGCCGCAAGACGCACCCTTGCAACTCAACGGCGGGATGAGCGCCATGTGTTAGGACCTGACCCCCCCCCCCCCCCCCACCTTACGGACTTCCTTTAGACCTTCCTCGGTGCGGCGCTTCTTACAGCTACAGCCGCGTGTGGCTCAACCATCCACACACCTGCACATGGCGGCTCAACCATCCGCTTTCTTTACCCCATCTCTGCGTCCGTCGGTTGTTACACTACGTGTTACAACTGGTTCGCAACGACCAAGTTTCGCGCGGGTACGCTACGCGCGTGACAGGCGCTACGAGCGCGAAGGGCGCGCGGGGCGGCCCTCTTACCTGAACCTAGCCCCGCAAACCCGTACCGATGCTACTGCAAACCCGTCCAGCAGCTACCGGCCAACCGCCGGGAACCTAACCGCTGCTGCCGAGTACTTTGGGAACAGTAGTCGTACCGGTGGAACTTTGTCGGTAAAACGGCGCACTTACGTGATTGACGAGCCCGAAGCTGTCGCTCCATGGGCTGCTTCATTGCGATCCCGGCTGCATGACGCGTTCGGCTTAGACGAGCTGGGCCAGCGGACGCTCGACCTACTCTCTAGCTCCCTAAGCGCTCAGACACTCAAGAGCTACGCCGGCCGGCTGTCTCAATTCGCGGAGTTCTGCCACGACTCCGAGAACATCAGCCCGCTCGAGGCGACTACTGCCACTGTCGTTCGGTATGTTGCTTGGATCGGCGAGCGAGGACACATTGCAGCTAAGTCGCTGCAGCCTTATCTATCTGCAATCAACACCTTCTTCGAGCTGCACAACCTCGACCCATCCAATCGCTAAGGACAACTTACACCTGACTTCAGCAAGGCGTGTGCTGATGCTGCGCCAGCGTCGACTGGACGCTGCCCCCTTACGTGTCCCTCTGCCTGCGGATGCAGCTTACCGCTTCGTCACTAAAGCCGAGCTGATTGTGTATGCTCCCTACCCAGAGTACCACCACGACTTCCGAGCCCTCCTGGCCTCGGTTGTCAACTTCATGTTCTTTGCCATGGGCTTTACTGGCGTGTCCTGTCGAGTGCGAGACGTGGACGTCGACGCCTACAACATCACCCTGCAAGTGTACCGAGAGAAGGGTCGCGCTGGTCGACGGGGACCCGACGACCTACGCGTACTTCTCCTCCGAGTGTCAGAGCACCCCCGAGTGGCACGTCTCCTGCACCACTTCCTCGACCACGTCCAGTCAGTTCCCCTTGTTACTGTTGGCTTGGCTGTGTCAAACTTCTGGGCTGTCAGATCGGACGAGCAGTCAAAACCCTGGACTGCGGCTACAATGTCAGACTGGCTGACCACAGCCGTCCGTCTAGTCAACGCTGCCCCCCCCGCTGGCACCTCCTGGACCTCGCACAGTCTTCGCAAGGGCGCAGCCTCTGCAGCGAACGCCATCGGGGTACCGTTGTCCCACATTCGCTACCAAGGCGGTTGGGCCACTAACTCTGGCGTCGTTTTGGACTACATCGACCCCAACGTTCTTCCTTCACCTGGCGCATGGTTCTTCTTTGGACACATCGCCCCCCTACGCCACTTCCAAGTCCAACAGGACTCCGCAGCGGTGGCCTTCTCAGCGCCTCCTTCATGACTTGGCGCTACCTCTTCTCCGTCAATCCACCGCTCTCTCCGTTCGCTCAGGACTGGCAAAACCAGACTCAACTTTGAAATGATCTAAACTAGTTTATGGGGTTTCCTCCCTTGACCTAGCCGCTTTTAGCTACAAGTGCTGCTCAGTGGTACGGGAACTAGGCATCTGTTGTTGCGCCCTTTTTGGGTGCAGCACGAGTAGACATAAAAGCAGCCAGAACAGCTGAGCCTGCCATCTTCCAGTTTTCGCTGCGTTCCACGCAGCGCCCCCCCCCTGACTCCGTTTTCCCTCCACGCTTTCGCTAAACCATCCTGCCAATTTCGGCTCTTGATGGTGTAAAAGAGCCTGCGCAACCTTTTTGGCAAAACCAAACTCAACTTTGAAACCCTTGTCCCTGGTTGTCGCTGCAGGTATAAGGTCGTATCAGGCGGAGGTGAATCTGAGACTATCGAACATATGTTGGTGGAGTGCCCGCGGTGGGGGTATCACTGTGATAATTTTGGGTTGTTAGTTCCGGAGTTCAGGGATTTTATTAGTAGTCAGGTTAGTGCGTCAACACGTGAGGACTTAACTGCCTTTATTTTGGGCGGGGTCCCCCCCTCCCTTCACGGCGCCCTGGATTTTACTGGGAATGGGAAATTTTTCCAGCTATGGCGTCGGGCCCTCCCTCACATTGCCTTTTTTGTTGCACATGTATCGCACTCGCGAAATGCTTTGCTCCGCGGGTTGGGGCTTGCCCCAACTCGCATTACTCGAATGGGCCGACCCCCAAACGGGTAGGGCGGACCTTTCGTGGTCAGTGCCGGGTATTTTGATGGCAGTGTTTTAGACGGTGATCCAACAGTGTTGGAAATTCCGTCACTGGCCTTCAATTAGTCTTGCGAAATGCTTCGGCAATTTGCTTGATGACTATAACGGAGCGTCGCCTACCCAGGGCTTTCCGTAACTGGATTGCTGCCTAAACGGCCGTCGTAGAGACGCTGCAAGGGTTTCACTGGTGCCAGTCCTGTCCCGGGGGCGAAAAAACACAACATAAAAAAGGTCGTATTATTTGCGGCGCGCGCGCTCTGATGATATGGCCGGCGTGGAGGTCGTTGGTGAGCTCCAGTCGGCGGGCTCCCGCAGTAATATAGCATCCCCCCCCCCCCCCCCCCCCCCCCCCGCGCTTCGCGGCGTTCGGAAGTGGAGCAGCTGTAATGCCCCGCCGCTGGGCTGATATTCAGAACGTCCTTCCTGCGGACCGTCGGGACGGTCGACACGGATGCCAGTGACTAGCAGCAGCAGGTTGACATTGCGACGAGGCTGCTGGTCGGCCGCCGCCGCCGCCGTCGCGGCTTCCTCCTCGCGCGCCTGGCTGGCCCGCGTTTGCCCTGACTGGGCGGCGGAGGCGGCAGGGTCGCTACTGGCGCCCATCCCCGCCCATATTCCCGGCATGCGCGCCGCAGCTGCAACTCTGCTCCCCGCCGCCACGGGGCAGCAGCATCGCCAGCTGGCTCATGCGGCACCGGCGGCACGACCATCAGCGCCGTTTCGCGGCCGTTCCGGTAACAGTGGCGGCGGGCGGCGGCGTCGTGGCGGGTCGACCGGATGTACGGGTACGAATATGCGCTGTACAATAGCCGGGACCGCCATAACCGCCCCCTCCTCCACATCCTGCGCCCCGGCGGCGATGGCGACACGGGCAACGCGGCGTCAGCTCGCCGCAGCTGGCGCATGGTGGCCTGGATCACGGTTCATGCGTGGGCATGCCTCAGGTGAGTGGCGCTGCTTTATCTCGCCCCTGTGCTAGTCCTCGCGCCTCCCCCGCCGGCGGACTGCGCGCTGTGCTCCGGTCGATTGATTCACAAATAAGAATATCACGCCGTGCTCGCGTCTCCTTTAGACAACGCCGTGCGCCGAGCTGCACTGCCGGGCCTGCAAGCGCCAGGCTAAGCGGGTGAGACAGCCCACAAAGGGTAGAGTACGTGACGCATTTCCGGCCGGCGGTTTCCTCGTGCTTGGTTAGGGAGGGAGGCGGTCGGCCGGGGAGGCTATCCACCAGCGTGGCCTGACAGGACCGCTCGGCAAATATGTCAACCGGTCTCGTGGCGGCGCTGCTCTACTGTCGTAGTGCCAGGGTAACCCCTGGTAGTGCTGATGCAGTGGTGTGCCTTACTGAGCTCAGCTCAGCCACTATCGAGCTATGTAGATACACGTGTGACACGTCAGCCAATACGGACAGGTTCGCTTTGGTCCATGTGCACACGGCAACAGCCTCAAATGAGCAGAGCGCGTGCCCTCAAACAAAATTGTCACCCGTGGATGCGGCTGCTTGCGCTGGTGGCGTTGTGAGAAAAGGCACGATCAGCGCGGGGCGGTGTAGCAGGAGGGCGAGGGGGCGTGGGGGGGGGGGGGGGGGGGGGAGCGCTGCCCAGCATGGTCATTCTTAGCCAGACAGCGCTGCGGTAGGTGACGGTGGCACGAGGATTGGTATTCGGAAGGGGAAGGGGGGGGGGGGGGGGGGATAGGTGCGCTCGCTGGTGCAGCTGATTGAATGCGTTTTGGCTGTCCGCTGCCCGTGGTGCCAGGGGTGCTGCCGCGGGAGGGACCCTGCGGTCGCGGGCCTCTGGCCTGCCGCGCCGGCTCGCCGAACGACTTCGAGCAGCAGCAGCAGCAGCAAGGATACTCCTCCAACGGCAACGGCGGCAGCGGCAATAGCGGCAGCAGCGGCGGGTATGGCGGCGGCGGCTTTGCGTTCGACGGCGCGCAGAAGGCGTTTGCAGGGGGTAGAGGGGGCGCGCAGAGGCGACAGCCCAACCTGGCGCCGCGCCGTGAGGCTCCGCCGCCGCCTCCTCCTCAGCCGCCATCGCAATCGCCAGCGCCAACGAAGGCTCCGCCGCCGCAGCAGCAGGCTCAGGCGCCGGCGGCGAGCGACATGGGGGCAGAGGCAGCAAACGGCGGCGGTGGCGGTGAGGGTTGGGGCGGCGGTGGCGGTGGCGGGCGGCCGCGCGGCGTGAGCGACTCGGTGGTCGACTCGCTGCGCGACCAGCTGAACCAAGCTGGCATCAGCCTGAGGGCCTACTCCCCTGGCGAGCAGCGCATCCTGTGCCCCATGTGCCACGGCGGCAGGTGCGATCCCACCCCCGCCGCGCCCGCCTCCCGCCCTCCCGCCGCTGCATCCGCCTGCTGCAGCTGTAACAGCACTGACGGAGCCGTTATTCTGATTTGTGTTAAATTGGTATTTTGGGTGACCGAAGTGTACTTTATTCGTCGTGTTGTACTTTACAACAGCACCGGAACACCTCCCAATAAAGAAACATGACAATCCATTGTTTGTTTGTATGTATGTATACATGCATGTGTGTACTTATTTCTCTGACTTATTTCTCTAAGTTTTTCCTCTTCCTAGGTTTTTCCTCTTCGCGGGAGGTCAAAAACAGTACTTACCTGCAGACCGTTTGTGTTTGTACGGTGCAATGCGCAACGCGCAATGTGGTGCTTCCCAGTTAACTGATGGTTGATTGGGGTTTTGCGGAAATGTGTACCAATGTATGAGAAACTTTTAATGTGAAAATGTGGCCATACAATTATTTTGGTACGAATGCATTTTATCGGTAGGTTCTACATTGAGCATAGTGTTGCGGGCTCGTATGTAAGCTCTTGCACACGCCGAGGTTGGAGCACCTACTATTTTCCAGTAATTGACAAGCGTGGTCTCTGTTGCCCCCCCCCCCCCCCCCCCCCCCCTTCCTTCCTGTTGGCGCAGCTCGCGCGAGCTCAGCCTGGGCGTCACCATCCAGGAGGGCGGGCGCGATGCGGTGTGGAATTGCTTTCGCGGCAGCTGCGGCTGGAAGGGCGGCACCACGGCGGGCGGGCCGGCGGGCAAGGGCAAGGGGGGCGCCGCCAAGGCCGCGCGCGGCACGGTGCAGCGCAACACGCAGCCGCCCGTGCGGCCCAGCGGCGCGGGGCTGGTGCCGCTGCAGGTGCGCGCACGGAGGCGGGCCTGTACTGGGCAGGAGCGGATGGGGGAACGGGGGTGCTCAAGGCGGCCAGTACCCAGGCGTCAATCGCACAAGCAGCACGCACATCACGAGTTGTCATGCCTTTACCTCGGGTGCCTACGCGGAAATGAGAACATGATGATGATGTGTGACAAAAGGGGCCCAAATGGGCATTGGTAACACGGGCATTAGGAGAGGACACGGCGGAATGTGGGAGTGCCTTAGGAGGCAGCTTGGGCTCATCGGTGCATGCGTTACCAGTCAGAACCTTGTGTAGGCATGTGTTTACAGGCCACATTTGGTGTGATTACATGGGTGTGTTGCAACAATCCGACCATTTAGAGTGGAACCCCCAGCGGCCCTCGATGCGCGGTAGATACACCGCGCTCCATGGCATTCGCTGGCCGGCTAATCGCACCGGTGATGGTGGTCGCCCTGCTGCTGCTGGTGGTGGTGGTGGTTGCGGCTTCCTCCTTATCGCTGCTTGTTCCCGGTGGGACAGGCGGAGGCGCTGGAGTTCTTCAAGGCGCGGGGCATCAGCGCCGCCACGCTCGAGGCGTGCGGGGTGCGGCAGGAGAACGACGTGTGGTGTCCCGCGCTGCAGGGTAAGGTACCTTGGGCCATCGCGTTCCCGTACTACCGCGATGGGCAGATCGTCAACATCAAGTACCGCGACCCAGAGAAGCGCTTCTGGCAGGTGCGAGCACGATTTCTATTCGGCACGCGCCGGCGTCGCAACCCTCTGAGAGAGTACTCCACAAACAACGCGCTTGTCAATTTTCATATCATCAGTCTTCGGCTCCCCTACCTGCTCTGCGGTTATATTCCTGTGTGCGACTGCTTTTTACTCGCTCGCCGAGCGCAGGTGAAGGGTGCCGAGAAGATCTTGTACGGGCTGGACGACGTGAAGGACTCGGACGAGGTGATCTTCGTGGAGGGCGAGATGGACAAGCTGGCGCTGTACGAGGCGGGCGTCCACAACGCCGTCAGCGTACCGGATGGGGCGCCGCCGAAGGCCTCGGAGGGCTCCGTTCCGCCGCCGGACCAGGTTTGTCGAAGCAGGCCAGCGCCGCCCTTCCGAGTCCCCCGCCGCCGCCCACTATCGAGTCGTCCGAGTAATTTAACAACTAGGAAACAGAATATTGTGACTGTTTATTCTTTATTCAAAATTACACTCGTTTTACTACCATCGCCGGCCCTCCTATAACCCCACAAGCCCCATCACCGACGTCTGCTCGTGCATGCAGGACAAGAAGTACGGCTACTTGTGGAACTGCCGCGACATGATCGACAAGGCCATCCGCGTGGTTCTGGCCGCCGACAACGACGAGCCGGGGCGCGCGCTGTCGGAGGAGCTGTCTCGGCGCATGGGGCGCGAGCGCTGCTACCGCGTGCGCTGGCCGACCTGTCGGCATGACAGCCTGGCGCCAGTCGACGAGGGTGAGGTCGCACAGGAGGGGGCGGGGGACGCGGAGGGGGCGGACGCGCACTTCCGAAAAGACGCCAACGAGGTCCTGACTCGCGATGGGGCGGAGGCGCTGCGCGCCTACGTGGACGCGGCGGAGGAATATCCCATCCGCGGCCTCTTTCGCCTCTCTGACTTCTGGGGCGAGGTCTACGACTACTATAGCCTGCGCATGGGCGACGAGGGCGGCGTCGGCACCGGCTGGTCCGGGCTGGACGAGTACTACCGGGTGCGTATCACCGACAGTCGTCGACATCGATGTCTACAGTCCACCAATCCTACTATCGTACTGCTGTCGAACCCGGAAATTGCTGTTTAAACACAATGATCTACGTACGAATATATCATTTGTAAATACAAGTATGTATCGATATGACCATCGATGCCTAGGGACGTGTTTTCTTTTACATTACAGTCGTCTTATATATGTCGCCTTTGTAAAATGACAATAATGTTCAGCCGAGGCATTCCAGTACTCATTGTAGGGGCGCAGAGATAGCGGCATATGGATGGGTTCGTACGAGTAAACACTACTTGTGGGGTTACGGGATGTCATCGGTGCAATGGACGCTTTGCGCAGCTGCCATAATCTGCCTGCTACGGAATGTGGCGTGCACACCCTGGTGGTAACCAAGGATGGCAGTGCTTAAATACAGCTCTTTTGCACTCGTCGACATGGAGGACGGGGCATTCTGAATGAGGGGCCATTGATCGGGGAGGGATTATTGAATGTATGCTGCTTGAGATCCTGACGCAGCCTCATCCTCCCCCCTCCCCCGTGCCCTCCTCCTCCCCCAACTTTCACCACAGATTGTCCCCGGCGAGCTGTCCATCGTCACCGGCATCCCCAACTCGGGCAAGAGCGAGTGGCTGGATGCGCTATGTGTAAACCTGGCGGAGAACCATGGCTGGACCTTTGCCATGTGCTCCATGGAGAAGAACGTATGCCCCTCCCCCCCCCCCCCCCCCCCCCCCCCGGCCCCTGCTTCCCCTTCCCTGGAGACATTTGTGCCTGCTGGTTCAAAACGCGGAGCAAAGGTCATGCTGTAGACACTCTCATTATTATGGTTCATGCGCTCGTGTCAGCCGGCACATAGCAACGGTTCATTCGTAATTATCATGGTATTGGAGCGCAATTATGCCACTATGGATTTACATGGTTTTGGAGCACCGCTCTCAAAACTGCATTCAATGCTCCAAAACCATCACCCCTGACATTAACGTCATAATGTCTGGTCTGGCTATCACTGTATACCATGCCACAAAACCAGCACGCCGTAATTTCAAGCGTATTTTCACGTCTCCCCTGATTAACCGAAATGATGCACCAGACCACGGACACTGCTTCCCGCTGGAACACCCCTGGAAATGATGGACAGGGATTCCCAGCTTACAGCGCCATGCTGCGATGATTTGCATCTTTGCTTTGCCACAAACACTGACTTATTAATTGCCGTGCGCTTGCAGTCCAAGGACCACGCCCGGCAGCTGCTGGAGAAGCGCATGCGCAAGCCCTTCTTTGACCTGCCCTACGCGGGCTCCACGAAGCGCATGGGCTGGCCCGAGGTGGAGGAAGGCATGTCGTGGCTGGAGGAGCGCATCTTCCTCATCCGCTACGAGGACGACGAGCTGCCCAGCGTGGACTGGATCCTCAACCTCGCGCGCGCGGCGGTGCTGCGCCACGGCATCCGCGGCCTCGTCATCGACCCTTACAACGAGCTCGACCACCAGCGGCCCACCAACATGAGCGAGACGGAGTACGTCAGCCAGATGCTGACCAAGGTGGGCACCGCTAGAACTTTCCCCGCTGTGCCTGCCCTACTAGCCTTCCCTCTTGGGTGGTCCCCACGGTCCTCTGAACATGTGCTATGAACGGCTGTTCTCGCAGGTGAAGCGCTTTGCGCAGCACTACGAGTGCCACGTCTGGTTCGTTGCGCACCCGCGGCAGATGCGCGACTGGAAGGGCGAGGCGCCCAACCTCTACGACATCAGCGGCTCGGCGCACTTCATCAACAAGGCAGACTGCGGCATCGTGGTGCACCGCAACCGCGACGAGGCCAACGGCCCGCTCAACATGGCCAAGGTGGCGCCCCCGACTGGCTCTGCCTGCTGTCTAGGAACGATCAAACTTTGTTACAGTGGCAACGCGTGCAATATTACCTACATGCCCGTAACCACGCTTTGTGTTTGCAGTATATTTTTATCGTTTTTGAACCCCCTCGCGGAGAGAGAAGAACTATGTTTATCTTGAAATATCTCAGAAAACACAACGCATACTTGAATGTCAATATTTGTACAAGAATACTACACAGATCTCCAGCTTACATGCCGAAAAATGATTCATTTTCGACCCGCAAACCCCACTAAATGGTACGATGACTGTTATATGCCATGCCGGTGTGAGACATGGCGATTATGTATATTGAAGATGGGAACAATCATTACAGCCAACAGTGCAGTCTATGAAAATGTATTCTTTTTGTAGAGGATATAGGAGGTGATGAATGCCATAAAAGGCAGTGCTGCAAATGACGTGGGCAGAGGGCAAAAGGATGTATGATTGCCGCGTGCTGTACACTCCGGTTTCTTAGGAAGTATTTTGTGGGAGCATAGAAATGATGACAAATGTAACAAAACGCTATATATGTAGTATTGCTAAACAAGCTGTGTCAGCAGCAGCAATGCAATGATCACACTGATACAGTGACAATGCATAATGTAGATATGTAATAGCAGGAAGGAGCCTGCGTGATTGTTGAGCGACGCATGGAGGAAGGCGCCTCCGGTAAATGGCGTGCAGCCCAACTGACTCGCCCTTTGCTGTCGCCGGCAGATTCTGGTGCGCAAGGTGCGCAACAAGGCGGCGGGCACCATCGGCGAGGCGCCGCTCTACTACGACCGCGTCAGCGGCCGCTTCGAGAGCGCCGGCAGCGAGGCCCTCGCGGCCAACGGCTACGCCAAGATGCAGGCGTGGCAGTCTGAGCGAGCGCAGGCGTACGAATTCGGCGGCGACGACAATGGCGGCGGCGGCGGCGACTGGGACAGCGCGCTGGCTAAATTCAGCGGCGGCGGCGGCAGCTGAGTGAGCATGACGGCCTGAAAAACGCCGGGTGCCGCGTCGATTGACTTGTAGATACTGCGAAGCTGTCACCAGCTACATTCAAGAGGGCCTGCCATAGCCGCTCTGGCCGGCCGCCTGTGCCAGAATGCTGCGGCGCGTAAGTGGGACAAGTTGTCAGGAATCGTTATAAACTGTGAAAACTGAAACTGTGCCGAGATGCAGTGCACTCCCCGGCTATTCCTTTTATTTCAACCGCATTGCGCGAGCATGGGCAACAATACTAGCTTTAACGGCGCGCGGCAGGTAGTAATTTAGTTAGGGAATATACAAATTCGCATTTTATTTCTATGCACATACTTGTTTTATACATACGCGGAGTTCTTAAAATGGGTTATCAGTATACGCGGAATTTGGTCATGTACAGTGTAAAAGCAACTCGGCAAGCGCAAATGATATGGTGTTGACGATGTCTATGGGGCGTACAGAGGCTTCGCTGGAGCCCTCGGTCACTACGAGGCATTGGAATGCGGAATGTTTTATATATCGTTACAAACGTTGGATGACATTGCTGTCAGCGTCGGGGGAAATACTGAGTGTTGTGATGCTGCTATGGATTGGCAAGCTCCAATGCAGGCATAAAAAGCCAATATTTATGTGCGATCAGCACAATAATAGGGACTGGTCGCAAGCCGGCACACATCTTGGCGGTAATTTATAATGGAGCATGGCGCTTACGCCAGCAGCTGCAGGTGGTACACCGCCTGCTTGTTATCCAGCAGGGACTCCTTCGAGCTCATGCCGTTGAGCTCAGGGAAGCCGCAAAACTCGCCTCCAGCGCCCCAGTCGTAGCGTGATGGGTACGCGTCGTTACCATTGCCTCCGAAGATGAGGCACCTGCCGGCGACAGCCGACTTGATGATGAACCGGTTGCCGTCCAGGTTCTCCAGCTCCCAGACCGCCTGCTTGTTCTCCAGCAGCGACTCCTTCGAGCTCATGCCATTCAGCTCCGGAAAGCCGCAAAACTTGCCGCCGGCGCCCCAATCGTAGCGTGAGGGGTACGCGTCGTTCCCGTTGCCTCCGAAGATCAGGCAGCGCTCGTCGACCGTGGACTTGATAGTGTACAGGTTGCCATCGAGCTTCTCCAGCCGCCAGACGGCCTGTTTGTTGGCAATAAGCGAATCTTTGGCGCTCAGGCCGTTCTGCTCGGGGAAACCGCAGAAGTCCCCGGCGGCCCAGTTATGCCTGCCGGGGTAGGCGGCGTTGCCGTTGTCGCCCATAATGAGGCATCGGTCGTCGACGGCGGACTTGATGGTGAACAGGAGGCCACCGGGGGCCTCGGGGGCAGGCGCGGGTGGGGGGGGCGTGGTGGTCGGCACCGGAGCGGGCGCTGTCCAGAGCTCGAAGCTGTAGTCGATGTTGTCAGGCTCGGGGTGGACGCCGAGCCAGAAGCCGCGCCCCTGGATGACGTCCGTGCAGGGAGCGAAGTCGCCCGAGTATTGGCTCGTCCTCATCAGCAGCCACGAGTAGGTATTCCCCTCCACTAGCGTCACGCCGCTGAACTCGAAGACGTGGAACTTAGCAGGAGCGCCCGACGCCGACTCGGACGGCTCGAGGCCGAGCGCGGCCTCCGCCAGCTTGACGCCTCCGCTCGCAAATTCGCCGCTGTACAGCTCGAGGCGGTAGGTGGTGACATAGTACAGGTTCGGACGCATCCAGATAGCGATTTTGGTCACGGAGTCCGAAGCGGGCGCTACAAAGGTCTGGCCTATCTGGTTGCGGATGGCGACGTCGCCATCGCCGCAGTGCACCGCGATCGCGGGGCTGCCGGCCTGCCGGAGCGAGCGGCTGGCATGCGCAGAACACAGCGCGGCCAGCAGCAGTACCACCGCGAGCTGTGTTCGCGCCATCAAATGGCTGATTGAGAGAGGAGGAGACGGTGCTGCGGTGTATGGCAGTGCTGTCGACTATCCTTGGAATGTCGCTCTGCGTCGCTGTATTGGTTGTAGGTTGGCGAGCGGAGTTGTGATATTTCAGGGGAGGCGTGCTTGGCTTTGTACTGATCTGATGGTGGGTACCTGGTACCTGTAGTCGACGTCGACGACGGGCGTAGTTGCCGAGTCCGCGGCGGTCGTGGGGCGGGGGCGATCAGGATACTCAGGATATCAGGACGTAATCGTTACCAGTACCGGTGCCATCAGTAGCGACGAAGGATTCGTAAGGATTGTAAGGAATCCTTACAGGTAATCCTTAGTCGCGACAGGTATTACGAGTATTTTATTCGCAGTGGACTACAGGTAGTCGCTACCACGAAACCCATATCAGCAGGCCGAGGGGCAGTAGCGCTGATGCCGCTGAGCGAGAAGCAATAAGGACGAATACTTGCTCGTACCACGGAGCTATGGGTACTGACTGGTACGGGCGCCGACGCACTTTTAAATCATATAACGACCTACATATATTAATTAAGAACCCGCATTTTAATTCCCAGACGGATATCGGGGTGATGCTCGCAGCACAATTTTCTTTTATCCGTTCTATATCCGCGATAGTTTCTCCTGGCGTTAATCCCGAAAGTGCAGAACTTTCAGCGCGTATAGTAGTGTTCTTATTTAATAAAAGTTCTTGTTCTCGTAAACGTACCTGTACAGTACCCGGTTCCTGGTAAAAAATCCTAAAAAACCCTAAAACCGGTAAGTGCGTCGGCGCCCGTACTCAGGGACATCAGGTTCTCTATGTAGCTACGTTTCCTATTGCCTTTTCAGGTGGTTTCCTGATTGCCTTTTATAGCTACTACTATTGCTTGGCAGGTTCGTCGCGCTATCATATTCTGTACCGGCGTCGACGCCCGTACAGGTAGCGACGATATATATATTATCTCTGCTGCTCAGGTATTTGGAAATTCCGCCATCATTGAACTAGCCTTAAAATAATCTAGCGGGAAAATGCTATTAATCCTTTGTCGCTATTCGGTATTGAATTTGCTTTATATGACTAAAACGTTGTAGCGTGGGCGGCTGTGATCACTGCCTGAACGGCAGCGGTACCCGTATGTCGTACTGGAGACGTTTAACTGCTGCCAGCACTTTAGTAGCCGGTACTTTCACCGAGGCGGAAAATAAAACGACTCGGAACTACAGGAGGTACGGATGCTGTAAATTTCTATTTATTCAGCCTTGGACCGCCCTTGGTGTTGTCTTTCCCTGCCACGTGGATGATATTTTGAAATCGCCTTTTCCTGAGATGTTTTGTGGTGTCTTTCAGGTACGGGCGTTTATAGTTTACATGCACACGTGTCACACTTTCAGGTCTTCAGCTCGTCATAGTGGATAGCATCTGTGAGGATATATCCTATACCCTCACTAGCCCTAATCATCATAGCACACTAGCATGTGCGCGTAGCGCGCGCCCGTGATGACGGGCTGCGCCCGCGCCCTGTCAGCCACCTCGCGTCGCCTGATATATCAGGCACGGCGCGTGTCGGCTTGTAAAGAGATCATATTCCATCCTCACCATAACGGAATAGCCACCACCAGCGCATCTTCCCTCACATTTGGTGCTTCTACCTACTCGATCGCTCCCTCGAGAGCATACAATCAATCCAAACCATACTGTAAACGTTTGTCGCATAGCGCTACCTGCGGGTGTCGGCAATTACCCCGCCGGAAAAACTATAATAGGCTTCCGTGGTAGCCGACGATACGTCACGATCGGACCAAGACGCAGCATAGAGTAGTCGAACCTTCTCGACGATCACTTCCTTCAAGAATATCTCCACCTTCCACTTTGTCAAGACTCAGAGGAGTCATTCGGCACACTCACGCCACTGGAGGACATCGTTCCCTTCGTTCGGAGGCAGTTGATTACCCGGGCGCGACAGTTCCTGTACGGCGCAGGTCATCAACGACTTTATAATATATGAGCAGAATTCAGGTTAGTGGCCTATCAGGTGAGCCACCCCACCTCTACGCTCCCCATCCCCTCCAACCATAACCCTATCGCACGGTCGAAATACGATAAGCTGTTGCATCTCAAACCATATTGAGCCCATTGAGGCCTGAAACAACAACAAAACAACATCTGAATCATAACGTTGCCGAAAATGGCAGCAGCGGACGAAACATTGACCAGTCCCCCAATGAGGGTTGATGACAATATCTCCTCCAAGAATGAGGATGCTGAACAACAACCATATGAATCACCACCAAAATATGTGGCCGTCGTGTGGCACAATACGCCGGCTGACAACATAGACAAGCAACTCGATGTTGCCATTGTATCATATTCCCATCAGGGTCACGACTTTTATTGGTTGCCATACACTCGGAGAAATGGCAATGAAACGGCCATGGAGACAGCAGTCGATAGAGTTTGTCGGCGCCAATTGGGTTTAACAGTTAGAGAATCCCATCTGCGCCTTATAACTGAACAACATGTCGATTTAACGAATGACAACATATCGCAGCATGCACTCGATCTTCACCCATGGCCTTCAAAGTTTCATATTACGATATTTGACCTATGTGTCCCGTCCAACCATTTTTATCGGTTGATACCAAGAAGGGCCGACTCGAATTATCCTGTGCTCGCAGCGGCTCGTCGACGAGAGCCGATCACAGTGATACGTTACTATATATCGTGGCGAAAGCTGTTTCATACCATATTCAACAGCTATGACAATGAAATATATTTCAATGGTGAAATACATCAGAAACTGGATCAGATAGTAGAGAGTTGTGGGAATTATCTCTACAAAATCGACCAGTTCTTCTTTTATAACTATATGCCTTTCTTGTAGGCCAAGTGTAGCCTACTGACAACACCTGCTAAATATGCAGGAATGGAACATAGCGCAATTTACGATGCCCCTCAGTTTCCTGAGGTGTCACAGTTAGGCCATGCTTTGCCTGACCGGTACAATATGCAACATAATGCAGGCCAACCTGAGGAACCATCTGGCGAGCAAATGCAGCCAGAAGGGGAGGAGGAGATAACATCACAACCCTCCCAACAACAACATACTGACCATGACTCAGAGCAGAGTATTGACAGCTCTAGCTCTGATGGTGACAATGATCACAGAAGGCAGCAGATGCCAACAATAGAGACCAATGAGGTGTTCCCATTGGGATACCAAACATACTATGACAAGCTGCGTGATGACAGCAACAGTCTCCAAAACATTATCCTGGGTTTTCAATCCAGTGATTCAAATGATAAGATAGATACATTGAGACAGGCGGGCGGACTGGTTTCTGCCATATGCGGACTCAGATCTCGCACCGTATAAAGACATGGCGGTGAACATTGAACATAACCAAGGCTGGAATACAGACCTTGTAGATATGATGGCTGACTTTGTTACAGCCTGGACTGACAATATTATGACACAATATCATAGGTTGAATAAACCTGCGGGAGCTGAAGACCCCCAGCAGAGAACTATATTGCACTTGCAGTACATCGATCATGTGCTAGCACTTGCTATGCCCAGGCCAGCAAATGCTGCTTTCATACCGTTTCCAGGGGCATTCAACTTTCAGGTCCCTGTGTTGATATACTGCAAAGTATTTTTGATGGCTCACAAGCCTGGATCCAAGCCCGAGTGGGTTATGGAATACATCTCCCAGCTGTCTCCTCAACTGGAGGCGTGGAAGCTGAGGTACAATATGGAGATGCAGGAAGGCTTCAAAACTGCCGTTGACATATTCCCTGCAGCAACATATCCCAGTAAAAAGTACCCTACCCAACCCATGGGATTGCCATCGTATTCTATCATCCGCAGGATGATAGTCCAGGCGGCATTACCCCAACATGATGAGAACCTGGGAGACAAGGGCAAAGCGCCGTTGGAGTCCACTCAGGTGCATCACCATAATCTACCTACAGAACAATATCATGGTAGAGCGGCTAAGCGACCAACATATCCTCCAACTGGAGAGCCAACGAGCAAGTCACCCAGGCTTCAAGCCCCACCTACGGTGAGTGGCTGGCCTGACCTGACTCCAACACAGGCCACCGCAACAATACAGCAACCATATCTGCACCTGAAACTGACCCCGCTGGTGGGGCAGGAGAGGTTGCATGCTAATCATACTGGTCCCCTGTTCTTGACTGAAATCTTGCACTTTCTAGACAGAGTAGGACCCACCGTAACGGCACATGCCTATGACTATATGTCAGAGCGATATGTGCTTGATTCCATTAACAAGCAGTCAAAATACTATACAACGATAGAAACCATGTTTGCCCAGAAGCGTGGAGCACATGGTACTGCCTTTGGTGACTTTCACCAATTGGCAAAGAACATAATCTGCTACATTCAAAGCAAAAGTTGTAGCTACAATCCTCAAGATGTCTCAGGCATAATGGAATACTGCCTGCATACTATAACATACAAGTACTGTGATGATTTGGCCACATTCTTTCGTTGGGTGCTGCAGTTGATTGGGTACAGTGATACCCATCCCAGCACACCAAAGTATGTTAAACACTATCTTGTCGGAAAATTCCGAAAACATGATGAACTAAAAGTCGAATTTGAGCGACAGATCGAAATCCAAACAATAGGCAACCGGCCCCTGACCATAAAAATCATACAAGAGATCATGGAAATCATGGATTCGTGGAGGATACTCAAACGAGGTCAAATCCACGCACAATATGCTAACACATTACGCTCTTTCCGTCAGGAGTCACCTGCAATGACAGGGCTACCTAGCCGGGGAGCTGGCCGAGGCACCAGACCTCCAAGACAATCATATACGGCAGGACGTGGCCGTGGCGGCCGGACTGCAGGCAGGGGGCGCGCTCCAAAGCAGGCGTACCCCCAGCAGTTACCATACAACCCAAGTTATCTTTGGATTCACCCTGATGGTAGACCAGTCTGCTCATATTGCAATGGGTCTGGTCATAACTTTTTGGCCTGCAAATGGAGGCAACAAGAGGCAGGAGATCCTGCTCAACCATCAAATAAATATTACAATGATCAAATGCTTCAGCGCCAAACAGCCTGGAATCGGTCGCACCCTAACCAGGACTGGACACAAGCATGCCTTGAGGCCTATAATAGCCTGAGCATGCATCTTGGTTTGCGGCCAAATTCAGCAGATTTGCTGAACACCAAGATAACACCAGACATGCTACCAAAGCGTGACGGTGGTGGTGGTGGCCGTGGTGGTGGGCGAGGTCGCCAAGGCGACCGTGGAGGCCGCTCTGGCAGAGGCGGCGGTAGAACCGCTGGCCGCGGCCGGAGTGGTCGTGGTGGAGAACACCCCTAGGTCATAATATAGCACCAGATCCCACGGAACGGTGGAGATCATCTTGTCCGCTGCGCTCCAAAAAAAGAGCATGTATGCTGAGGCGTGGACCCAGCAACCTGCAAACAAATCTGCAGCCTAATAGAAGACGTTGGCATCTAGCAACCCACTGCATAGAACATGTAATAACCTTTGCTATGTATCGTGCCAATGCATGTCTCCCACTGTGTGATTAAATGTTGCCATAGAGTGCATAAGCTCACCGTAGTAATGCACTGAATTGACAACAGCTTTGATTCGCGGTGATGTGGATTGTGGCCGTTCAGTTGATCTGTGCCAGGGGACGCTCTGGAGTGATCCTGAACGTGAGCCTGCTCCTGTCGCTTGCGGCAGGTTCACCAACAATCAGAGTTCATCAAAGTCGGCCGACGAACACATCTCTCTGACTATATCGCTGTAATAGCTGTTTAAGTAATTAACAATGGGCAAAACACCGATTCAAGCCCTTACAGAGGATGTGGGACCACTGCGTAGGAAGCGTAGGGTCGATGACACTCAGGATCAACCTGTTGTGCATCATGTACTGGAGACACAAAAGCGCAGAAGACGCAAACACAATAAACATCACCTTGCCACTGGTCAAAAAGGCAGCTCATCGCAAGCGCCGCAACTGGAAGCCAGTTGAGCAATTACTATATCAGCAGAAGCCACCTACCACGGTGGATAATGCTGCGCAAACAGACTCCCTTGAGTTTCGAGATATGCAGACTCAAGTTGAGCAGATCATGTCTGATTATAATGACAGTATGACCAGGGCCTTGAGTCCTAAATCTGATCATAATGATGCAACAGCCACTATAGCGGCAGTCAAAATACCCCAGCATGACACCTACCCATCATTCAATCAGAATGCTTGGGAGGAATTGAACATGATATGGGGGCCGTTCACCCTTGATGGGGCGGCAACTGCTGAAACCACAAAAGTACTAGATAGTTACTGTTCCCCAACTAACTCTTTCTTTGATGCTGACATTACTAACTACCATGTATGGCTCAATTCGCCATTTGAGAAAATCTCTGATTTCGTTGCCAGCTTCGAAAGAAAGCGCAGGCAGAACCCATATAATATCTCTGCAGTAATTGCAGTTCCCAAATGGAAAAAACAATAAAAATGTTCAGCACATCCTGAACACATATCGTAAAATTCACCATTATCCAAAGGGTGCATACTTATATGACATCCCTGATCCCAAAAACATTGAAGAGCGGATACCAACGGGTCCGACTCCGTTTTCAGTCGATGTATATTTGGCTGATCATACTGTGGAAGACAGAGTGCAAGATAAAGCACGCAATAAGAAAACACAATATCAAATCTCCACAGCAAACTTCACCTCTCAGACTGTTGAAACAGATATGTTGAGGGCAAAGGCTAAAATTAAAGCCGATGATGGTATTCTGTCTGATCATGTTGATATACTGATTGACAGTGCTGCCCAACGAGAATTCATCTCCTGGGATATTGTACAAAAATATGATCTGCCAGTCAAATTGCTGGATCAAGCAATCAAAATAAAATTGGCAGATGGCATAACATATAAGATCTCTCGACATTATGTTACCTTAACGCTTCATTTCGAGGTTGGTTATACCACGGAGGCTAATTTTATCTGCCTCCCCAGCAACAATAACTGGGATGTCATCTTAGGCATTCCATGGTTGAGAAAAAATAACCCAGATATCCACTGGGATGATGGCACTATACACGAGAGACAGACAGATGCAACACTGTTTGCCTGTGAGGTCCAACCCAGACCAGCAGTAGTAAGCATACTGTCAGCAAACCAAATGGCTAAGCTGCTACACATCTCTGCAGAACCAATCAAAAGTGCAGAGGCAGCATCATTCTTTATAGCCACTCTGAAAGAGGACTTTATTGCTACCCAGACATCGCAAAAAACAGCAGATGATCTGCAGGTACACACTGATTTTGGCCAACAATATGATAAAAAAATATTGAATATAATCAAACAAAATGGCCATGACAAAGATACGTTGACTGACCTGCCACCGAGCAGAGGTAAATTTGATCATAGTATACCAACTATACCTGATGCTAACCCGCCAAAAGGGCACATTTATAAAATGTCTCCTGCGGAGCTAACTGAGCTGAAGAAGCAGCTAACACAGTACCTGGAGAAAAACTGGATCCGACCCAGTTACTCGCCATTTGCGGCTCCAGTACTCTTTGCCAGAAAATCTGACGGCACTCTCCGGATGTGCATTGACTATAGATCGCTGAACAAAATAACATTGGGCACGCAATATCCCTTGCCCAGAATTGATACTATACTGGACTGTATTGCCACGGGCAAGTGCTGGACATGCTTAGACTTGTCCAAAGCGTATCACCAGATCCGCGTGAAAGAAGAAGATGTCTATAAGACATCCTTCATCACACAGTTGGGTCAATTTGAAATGAGAGTCTTGCCATTTGGGCTGAAAACAGCACCGGGCGGATTCCAATCATATATTAACGCGGTGTTCAATGGCACTGCTGATGATACACATCAAGACACAAACATCCTTGATGATTTTGTGATCTGTTATCTTGACGATATAATCATATTCAGCGACACTCCGGAGCAACATATTGACCATATTGATCAGGTACTTGCGAGATTACGCAAACACCATTTGTACCTGAATCCCCGGAAATCACAATGGGGCAAAAAGCAGATAATATACCTGGGTCACCGTATAACGGCAAAGGGTAAATTCCCTGACCCTGAAAAGATAAAAGCAGTCACAGAATGGCCGGTACCAAAATCTGTCACAGATGTCAGAGCCTTCTTGGGCTTTGTGGGATATTATCGATCATTTATTGAGGACTTTGCAGCAATAGCAAAGCCCCTGTTTGATCTGACAAAGAATAACACATTTCCGGCCTGGACTGACACCCACCAACATGCTTTTGATCGCCTAAAATATAAAATGACACATGCCCCGGTGTTAATGAACCCCATCACTGGCCCGAACGCAGAGTTCGTGGTTACAACTGATGCCAACAAATATGCTGTGGGAGCAGTGCTCATGCAGAAAGACCCCAATGCCGGACAGCTGCGTCCTGTAGCGTACTTGGCAAAGGTCTTGAGGGGTGCGCAACTGCGCTATTCTACCTATGATACTGAATTCCTGGGAGTAGTAATTGCTCTCCAACATTGGCGACATTATTTGGAAGGGTGTAAACATTTCACCGTAGTAACTGACCATACCACCCTCCGGCATCTGCCAACACAGGAGAAGCTCAGCAGAAAACATGCTGGCTGGTCTCAAATTATATCACCATATATGGACAACATGGATATTGTCTATAGGAAAGGATCTCAAAATATGGCAGATGCGCTGAGCAGGAGGCCAGATCTAAAAGATCTGAAGGCATCATTGGATGCATACTATATGCAAACCTTTGAGGAGGACCTGGAGCACATCACTGAATGGCTCAACCTTACCACTGTTTCGATACAGTTGGACAAACAGTTCCTCAACAACATCAAATTAAAATATATGCAGGATCCAAAACTGAACAGGGACAACCTACCCCCTGGAGTACGATATGATCACCATACTGAACTGTATATGGTAGCTGATAAAATATATATTCCTGCAAATGATGAGCTCAAACAGAGCATCATCAAAGAACATCATGATATTAAGACGGCTGGCCATAATGGTATTCTCAGAACTGAGAAATTGATCAAAAGAAATTTTTGCTGGCCGCACATGCACCAAAACATAAAAACATATATCCGAAACTGTAAAGTCTGTAAGCTCACAAAGCAGCATACACAGGCTCCTGCAGCGGCTTTACAGCCACTGCCAACACCAACCATACCATGGGAATATTTCAGTCTTGACTTTATCACAAACCTACCATCAGTGGATGGTTATGACTGTATTGCCACTTTTGTGGACTTGTTCACAAAGCAGGCACACTTTATACCATGCCAAAAAGCCATCTCGGCTCCTGAATTGGCACAACTGTATATCAAAAATATATACAAACTCCACGGTCTCAGTACCTGCATGGTAGGAGACCGGGACGCAAAATATACATCATCATATTTCCAAGAACTGTTTAAACAGCTTGGTACAACATTAAACCTCAGCACTGCATATCATCCGCAGACTGATGGACAGACTGAAATATTGAACAAAATAATAGAGCAGTTGCTGCGAGCTTTCTGCTACAATAACCAGCAGGACTGGGTGAACTACCTGTCACTTGCTGAGTTCAATTACAATAACACAGAATCGTCAACAACAAAGTTTACTCCATTCCAGGCAATATATGGCTTCCATCCTCGGCTGCCAATTGATATTGTAAACCCCAAAACTGGAGTGAGAGAGACAACCATAGACATTCTGTCGAAAATACAGGATATACACAATCTGGTGCATGAAAACATTATAGTTGCCAAAGAATATCAAAGGCATTACCATGATAAAAACAATAGGCAGCCGATCACATTTCAAATCGGTGACAAAATCATGATAAAAACTGACGATATGATCATAAGAGGACAAAAATGTCCTAAGCTCAAACAACGATATGTGGGGCCTTATGAGGTCATCGAACAGGTGAACCCTCAGGCCTACAAAATACAATTACCACCTGAGCTTGAGTGCCACCCAGTATTTCATGTCTCCAAGTTGAGACCCTGGGACACTGCATCTGCACAAACTGATATACCTGATGCCTTGATTGGCAGACAGGCACGCAGAATTGATGATCCAATCATCGCAGACATAATTGACTGCAAACTGGCACCATACCCCAGACTATATGCAAAGGACAAAGCCTTGCTATTTAAAGTAAGGTTCCATAACTTTCCAGCAACTGGAGATGACTGGATGCCCTATGAAACGATGCGGTATTCACCGCTGATGCAGCATTATATGCTGTCAAAACGTTTCAAACATATCTCGATCTCGCCAGCATACATTGCGGCGAAGGCGAGCCACCCGCAAAGGTTTCCGCAGTGAATCCGATGACTCAGATTCATCAGAGCGGGGTGGAATGTGAGGATATATCCTATACCCTCACTAGCCCTAATCATCATAGCACACTAGCATGTGCGCGTAGCGCGCGCCCGTGATGACGGGCTGCGCCCGCGCCCTGTCAGCCACCTCGCGTCGCCTGATATATCAGGCACGGCGCGTGTCGGCTTGTAAAGAGATCATATTCCATCCTCACCATAACGGAATAGCCACCACCAGCGCATCTTCCCTCACAGCATCACACGGACGGAAGCACATTTGACGCACATCAACGCGCGCGCGCTTCCCCGATCGCTATTGTTGTTCTACATAAGTTAAAACTTATAAGTAGTGAATAACGGGTTTCTAATAACAGTAGCTCAAGAACTTAAAAGTCCCAGCCAGCACGCGGTACAGTAGCTGGACGCTCGGTAGCTGGTGTAATCCTTATGTTACAAAACAAAGCACTATCATTACTGTCGGGTTGCGGCCTGATGAGCGTTTAAGCGGCGCTCCCCGTTCGCGCGCACGCACATGCCCATGTTCGATTCCCGATGTGGGCAGATTTCCTAGCAGCGCGAGGCGGGCCCGCCGCGCAAATCACGATGCGCGGACTTAGGCATAAGTTATCTTCCGCAAAAGAAACACGCGGGCGGGGCGCGCCCGTTGGAGAAATTACGGCATGCGGAAGCGCAAGTCGGGCATGCCTTGACGGTACAGTACCCGCCGCAACCCAGAAGTTATCATTATTCGCAAAAGAATAAACCGGCGCGCGTCGCGCGCAATATAAACGGGATTTCCGACGCCTCTCCCGCCGCCTCTCCGATGCTCTGGACCCATGACCCGGTGGCAGATGGGGCGAGTGTACGGGAAGGAACACGGTCGATAGGGACGGCGATTATGGCGCCGGGGTGCGGGAGCGAGCGCCTGCTCGGGTCTTTGTCGCGGGTCGTTTACTGAACATCCCGGCGCACGTACGCTCGGTTAGACTGTGAACGGGCGAGTACGTGCGGGCACGTCGTCGCGCGGGCGTGACTTGTTCGGCAAGCACGCAGTTCGAACAACAAAGGCATAGGGGGCCGTGGGGACGGTGGGGGGTAGGGGTGGCTTGCTGCGATCGCCGAGGATCGGCGCCCGCTAGAGCTTCTCTGCCCGGGGTGGCCGCTTCTTTGGATTAATGAAGCTCCTACAACAAAAGGGGGGTTTGGCTGGAGGAACGAGCTCCTACAACGTTCCTCCAACCATTCTATAGGTGCGAAACGTGCGGCAGTCTCAGCCGGATAGAGACTGCAAGGACAAACAAAGGTGGTGTGCAGTGGTGGTGCAAAGGCGAGAGGCTACAGTGTTTTTGGAATAGAACAATTGTTACAAGTTGTCACCACCCGCTGCTACAAATAATCTAGCTATCGTCGGCACTGGCCATCAGGCCATGCCGACTACTAGCAACACGCCCACTGCCAAGGGCGTCACCAACAGTAATGTAACCTATTTTGCCCCGAGGCACGCGGTGCATTGTGGTTAGGTCTAAATTAGGGTTTGGGGGCAGCTGTGGGATTGAAAGCTAATATGAATGCCGGTTGGTTCATTTTGTGCCAAGTCGGGAAACCAATTCCGCCCAAACATGGACAAATCAAAAGAGTGAAGGAAACGGGATGATTACAAGAAGTTTGCGCCGTCGGGGGCTGAAACTCTGTCCAAACTGGGACAAAAATAAGGGCGGGGGGGGGGGGGGGGGGGGGGGGGGGGCGTGATGGCTACAAGTAGTTTGTGCCGTTGGGGGCTGAAACTCCGTCAAAGCCGGGACAAAACATATGAGCGGCTATTTTTGCGGAATTGTACTACATATCATCATCTTCGATCACATAATAATCCCCTTGACGCTCTGCCGCCTCGAGTCTCCTCTTCTCCGCCGCTGCACGCTCTCCCCTCTCCTCTTCCTCGGTCATTGGAAGGGGTAGACCCGGCCACTTCTCGAAGTCATTTGGACGCAGTCTTTGAGTCTCGTCCCATGGCTTCTCTTTGAACCATGAGGTCATCCTGGACTTCATCCCAACGATTTGCGTCTTGTTGTTGTTGATAAGGACCGTCTTCAAGTTCCTCTGTGTAAACGAGTGGGTCGGATGAATTATATATCGTCCCACCATACACCGAAGTCATGCAGCAGGGACCTGAATGCGTGGCAAACCGACGAGGCGATATTTTTTATGTTGATCGCATTGCTATGTTATGTCACCCGGGATGCTTTCGGTACTTTTGATACGCCGTAACTCACATATTATACAATAGCGACTAA
>VCJN01001434.1:0-60808 GCA_006384855.1 Tetraselmis striata
GCACGGCGTAGTCGCAGAAAAGTGCTGTGCTATTGGTGGCCGAACAGTGGCCGAACAACTATTATTGGTGGCCCGGGGCGGTGCTTGCCTGTGATAGATAGCACTTTGCAGCTGCAGCGTCGTAAAAGTGTGCAGTACCAAGAAGACACGGGGAATTATACAAGTGGAATTAAATTTCACACCGTAGGTGAGATATTAATAGTGGACGATAAACTTGCTGGTCTCGGTGGAAAGATGGCAACGCGGCTTGAAAAGCTGTGAAAAACGAGAGTAACATGATTCACATTAGGACAAAGACAATACCGAACGACGACGTTGCTTGAGGACTCAGAACCGCCAACTACCCGGCAGGACTCTCAGGTGCTCGAGCGAGCTCTTCTTATGTCGATATGCCGCTCGACCCGTCTTGGATGGGCTACTGCAGTCACCCGACTACGGTTGCTGCGTGCTCTGGCCGCGGGGTATGTCCTGCCATGCGCCCCAATAGGGTGCGTGACTTCGCTGCTTCGGGGGGCTCCGGTCGCGGCTCTTCGAGGGGCTTCGGTCACGGCGTTTTGCAACAGCTGGCGCCAGAGACACCTTCAGCGCCTCCGCCTCCCGCCGAGCCGTCGCTCTTGCCACCGCTTCTGCTCTGCTGATGGACGCGCGCGTCGGCGCGTATAGCCTCGAAGAGACCGCCGAAGGCTGCATCCGGGATCCTTTGGCAGCCGACGCGGGTGGCGGCTGAGGACTCTCTCTGCCCAGGGAGCACAGCAATGACAGCAGACGACACTCAGCACCTATATGCAGATCCGAACCCGTTCCGAGTTATATATACAGGACGAATAATTGTCAGGTCAACCATGCACATATGAGTATATCTGTGACACCTGTGAGGTCACCATTGTCCGAGTCCAGTTTTCATTGAAGCTTGCACTGTTAGGTACACAAATTCGCGAAGTATTCCTGGAATCAGGCGAAGGCATGCGCGACTCGGGCGCTTCACGCTTACCTGTTTCTTGTTTCCACGGCTTGCGAGTTGGGGCTGTCGACGACAGTTTGTCTTGTCGTCTGCGCTGGACTCGCCTGATACACCCAGCAGCGCAGCGCAATGAAAAGCGTTAGCCAGCATTACTCAACATGCTCTCAACATTGAGCCCCCCCCCCCCGGCCCCAGGTAATTAATGCGTCCATGACTCATACGCGCAGATGCTTCACCACATATAATGGCAAGCGATCATAGCCCGTGCGTACGATTACCTGAGTCGGGGGAGGCGAATGGCGCTGATGAGGGGAATGCGGCGCGGCCATCCCACCGCTCGGCAGTCCGTGCGGAGCTGCTGATTGGGTGGGGTGAAGCAGCCTCGAATCGGGCGAAATGACGAGGTGCGACCCGGTGGCTTGCAGGTCGTGCATCGGACCATCTGGGCCGACAGAAGAGCCCCGCGTTGCGACAGCTCTGCCAGCTCGCGCGGACTGAAGCCCGTCGCTCCTGCGGTGAGCACGTTCTCGAATTCGCGTGACTGCTCGCCGATGAGTGTCCCGGTTCCTGCATGAGAGTCGAGGGTACTAGTAATGAGTCGCTGTAAGATGAGCGTTGACATGACGGTGCACTCTGATAATTGTGCTATCGAAATGAAACATCCGTTGCACATGTAGAGGTACCAACACTACACGCACCAGGTAGGTTTAGCTTGGATGGGCTAGTCGGGGTGCCTCGCTCATCTATCGAAGCCGCAGCCCTGACAGACTTGGCGGGGCTGCTCTGTTGCGTGGATGGTGGCTGGGAGGGGATGCGGCCAGACATGTCGTTGCCCACATTAGATGGCGCACGCACTTGCCCCTGTGATTTCAACATGGTGTGGAGAGATAGGGGGAAGAGGGAGTCAGTGATCATTCACGTAAACGCTTGTTCCTGGATGCAGAGGAACATAACCTGCCGGACGCTGCACATGGCCTGCTACTCACCCCCGGGTCATGTCCCCGCTGTGGTCCGGAAGCAGGGGGTGGGATGCGGAGCTCCTTCGGGATGCCGGCCTCAGTGGCGGATGGCGATGGTGGGGCGCGGTGCCAGGGCTCCGGCGGAGGCGAGCCCATCAGGCTGCGTGGACTCAGAACGCCTGTGAGCGCGCGGTCTCGGGCCGTGCTTGGATGGCCGGTACTGGGGCACAGCCGAGGCTGGGTGTTAGATGCGGGGAGGGGTGACGCTCCATATGACAAGTGAAGTGGGATAAAATTGATGGCATGGCATGGAATACAAAGAAAAGCGTGCTTGCACCCCCTTTTTTACAATTACATAATTATATAATGAAACAAGTCATATAATAATACTTCAAAATTAGACATTTCTTACAACTATATTCCCGCTTAGTCTTTGATGCTAAACATGCCAGCTGTCTATCGGCCCCGCGGCAAGAACCCACATAGGTTCCTCCTATGTGCGCAGAGTGCGCAGAGCGCACCCATCTGAAGGCCAGGTCCCTCAGCTCATATCCCGTCTCCTTATGATAACTTGTAATTTAGTATTATAACTGATTATTACAATATATATGAAGTCAATTGACAGTTGAATCAGCGATGCGTCGATTTTTCAGAAAATTTTAAAATAACGAGTTCTATATTACTGGCCTACAGTTCCATGAATTGCATTGCCAGCGCTTTGAAGTACCAGCAGCGAGCGTTTGCATTGCCAGCGCTTTGAAGTACCAGTTTTTGTTTCCATTACCAGCCGCGAGTAGCGAGTACCAGTACCAGTACCAGTACCAGAACCAGAACCAGTACCAGCAGTACTAGCAGCGAGGAGCGATTACCAGTACCAGCAGCGAGCGTTCGCATTGCCAGCGCTTTGAAGTACCAGTTTTTTTCCCATTACCATCAGCGAGTAGCGAGTACCAGTACTCATAGCCTCCCAACCGTGAGATCGTAATCGGACGGCTGTGTAATTAAGGACCGTGGGCGGGTGGGTGGATTATAGTACTTAGTATTACATTCCAATAGATAAGCGCTTTAGTCATGCACCTATAAGCCCGATCCGCTGCACTTATTATGAATAATATTCGGTCCCCCCCCCCCCCCCCCCCCCTCGTTCACGGCAATAAAGCTCACCGCCGAAAAATCGACGCTTCGCTGGATAAGGTTATTATATATAAGTTTGATATCAGGTTCATCATTTCGTTACTCTGCGGATTACACGCTAACTGATACACTTGGCTGGCGGCGGCGGGGGGGGGGCATACTTGACAACATGTGAGGGGCCTATGATTATGGTGGCACTACCTTGCAGTGGGGCTCGGACTGCGGGGCAATGTTTCGGTGGGGCTCCCAGGGCTGGCAGCGCGCCCCTGCGCAGCCGCCTCCGCCCCCGGGCTGCGATGCACCGCGAACGCTCCGCGCATGCCTTGCTGGACCAGCTGGCTGCGGACCGCCTCGGGGGAGGACGACGCCCCCTGCAGGCGGCCCAGGGCCTGGTTTGTGCGGGTGCTTCCCTGCGCCAAGCTACTCGCCACCTCGCCCAGCGCGTACGCCAGGGAGTCCACCACAGCTTCAACCTTCCGCGCCTGTCACGCACACATTTACCGCATTCAGCCACGTACGACAACATCACCCTTTCAGGATGGCAGCAGCAATGACGAAGCGATGCTGTAAACACAGCTCACGTTCCAGGATAGACCACGAATACACCACGGATATTGACAGAGTTTGGCGACAGCATTTTGCGGGGCGCTGCACAATTTTGGGGACCCGTGAACCAAAGGAAAGGGCACAGGCACAAAGTCTATCATTGATATCTGACAAACCGGCGATCATTGCAATGGCGGGCCGTGCCTTGCGTGACAAGCCGGCTTGTGATGCGGAGAGATTGGGCACCGCGTCCGGCTCGCTCAGGCGGCGCAACGAGGGCCGGCCCAGCGCAAAGGGCAGCGCCAGCGGGTTGTGGCTGACTGTGGAGCCAAACGCAGCCACCACGGGCATGTCGGGTGGCAACTTGCGGCGCTCTGAGCGACAGCAACACAGCAGCGCGATTCTCAGGGAAATCCCCAGGCAGCGGGGGAGAGGGGCATTGCCTGAGTCGAGATCCATGGGCTATATTCAAGCAAGGGGGGGGGGGGGGGGGGGGGGTTTAATGGGTGGTGGTTGAGAGCCTGGCGGGTACCTGCATGTCGGCTGGCGGAGGGTCTGGATGGCGGCGCTGACGAGGCCCTCGGCGCCGGGTGGCGTCGCCCCTGAGGGAACGGCGCCACTGACGCAGATCGCTTCCTGGGAGCGTCCTCCTCCTCCTCCTCCTCCCTCGTTCCCGCCCCGGTCGCAGGTGCATGGCGCGGGGATCCACCGCCATGCGGCACAGCCCTACGGCTTGACACCTGCCAGGTACCAAACAGCGTGATAGTATGTCACCGCCACCGTCCGCAGCAAACGTGGCTAGCTTTGTCCTGCAAGCATTGGCGGGGAAAGCGTGCGCACCTTGTGGACTTGCGTGCGCCTGGATGCCGCAACATGGCGTGTGCCTGCCCACCCCGCCCCACCCGCCGAGCAAAGAGATCTCAGACAGGTGTGGCTCGTACAACTTGATGGGGCACTATGCAGTCGCTACATGGCAGAGTGTAGAATTATGGCAGATGGCGCGTGCTCGCAGTCCCTCGGCGCACACCTTGGGGTGACCCATCATTGCCTGGTTCGGGAGACCTGCTACGGCTCTCTTCGCGCATGGCAGCACCTGCATGTACTCACCGCAGCGGGGCATCCTAAGATGAGCCGCATTGCCAACGCCAACGGGCAGAGCAGCCGACATCTAACCCCCCCCCCCCCCCCCCCCCCCCCGCCATGCGCAATAAACAGCAGCAAAATGCAGTTGTACTGGCAGAGGCGTCCTACCTGGCATGCTGGCACCCGTTGTTGCGTGGCGGGTGGGTGTACTGGTCTGGGTTGCATGGGTGTCGGAGTGGCGGTGACGAGCATCCGGAATCCGCCCACGCGACGGCGACGGCGTATGAGAGACGGTGCTGCGAGACGCCTTGGAAGCGTGCTGCTTGACGGACACGCTCACAACCTGCAAGGGCACCGCATAAACTGCGGCGGTTAAGCCCTGACTGCGAGGGGTGCATGCTGGCAGACGCCGGAGGCCACCTCATCACGCCCGCAGCTTCTTTGTGGCTATAGTACGAAACCATCTGATTCAACCATCCGGTTTCCGGGGCAACCCCTCCCGCATGGTAACAAGAACTCATCCAGACGAGGTGCGGCATGTTGCGGCGTGTTTGCGTCATCCAACACATGCTGCCCCCATGTGCGCGGCCCATAGGCGCTTTGCAATGGCTCCGAAACAGCCCGCGCCGAGCATGACAAACTTGGCGTGACCCCCTGGGGCCTTGAGCGCCTTTCACAACAGTCTGATTGCGAAGCATTCACTGTATATTGGAACACACCCCCCGCCCATCTGGACGTCCTTCAAGCGCACCTCTCCGTCGTCAGCGCCCCGAGCGGGCGGTTTCGCGGCAGGGCGATGGACAGCCGGGCGTGCCTTCGCGGTAGCGATGCGCCATGCGGTCCAGTGCCGCTCCACGCAGCGCTTCTCCCCGATGCGCTCGATCCAAAGCTGGTGGAGGAAGGCCGTGGCCCAGACACAGTCAGGCTCAGACAGCGTCAAGCAACTCTCAACGCCTAGCAAGCAGCAACTAAAGGTCGCCGGCGGGGGCGTGGCCACGAGACCCACCGGCAAGGCGGCTGTGAGGTCTTCCAGCTTGGCCTCAGCCACCTGAGTCTGCCAGGCCTTGACGAGCAGCCGCATCGTCTGCAGCAGCAGAGCATGTTGGAACTGTACCGACCACCCTCAACATTGGCTTCAGCCATCGCTGTGATCACTGGCAGGACCAGAGCCGCCGAGCTCACCTGCGTCTCCGCAACCTCGCGCAACACCAAGCCGCCCTCTCCTGTGCGCCTGGCGCGTATCAGCCCGCCCGTGCGCTGCGGCATGGCAGCGGCGTCCCAGAGGCTGCCCACCGCCTCCTTGGACAGCGCCGCCCAGCGCCCAGCGAGGCGGAAGCGGCGCGCCGCCACGGCACGCCAGGACGCAAACATGTAGCGTGCCTTCGCCTGGAAGACGCGGTGAATGCTGCGCCTTGTAAGGCGCGCCTGCATGCCCAGAGTACGGAATTATCAGAGGCCACGCAGAGCCATCCCACTGGACATTTCCCGCCTGCTGGTATACAGCTGCCAACGCACCAGGAAACCCCTGTACTACAAGCTCGAAACGGGGGTGGCATGCAAGTCATAAGAACATTCGCTACAGTTCCGCTAAGGTTAACGTCCATGTTCGACCTCTGAAAGGTCGGGTGTGTTCAATGCTGTTCGCAGTGGTCGTGTTGCCGCGTTGGCACATGTGGGTTTATCAGATGAGCTCGATGAAGACAAACAGGCAATAAGGAGCGCCATCAGCGCCAGTCAACCCTGTATAACTGACTACTGAGGGGGTAAGGAGGGGAGGGGGGAGGGGGGGGGGGGGGGGCGTACAAGCATGGTCTGCATGTGAGCCTTGGCCCCAGCGCTGCTGGCGTACTGCTCCAGAATCGACTCCGACACCGTGGTCCGCCACACATGGAAGACAGCCATCAGGTCGATCTGGCGACGCAGCCGCTGGGACCGCTCCACAAACGCAGCGACCGCGTCCATGTTGGCGCCCTGCACATGCTGGATACACAGGAGCAGGTGGGGAAAAGAGGGGGGGGGGGGGGGGGGTGAGGAGGCAGCCAATGGTGGAATGAGTATGCGGCTGAAAGTGCCTTTAGGGCAGTCAGCAAAAACACATCGCAAACACAATTTGGGCTTCGCGCATGTAGTTCATGGTCTCAACCCCCACTCCACCCCTCTAGACAGCGCAGAGGACAATAAAACATTCGACCAGTCAAACTGTTTCAGGATAGAGAGGTATTGTCAATGCATTCTTGTCGCGACTTAAGTTGTTGTTGATGGGGGGGGGGGGGGGGGGGGGGGGGTTAAGGCAATCTGACTGGTATGGCATCCAACCTGGAGGTGCGCCACGTTGGCTTCCGCGCGAGCGCGCCGCCGCTCTGCGGCTTCCAATGCCTCCTGGGGCACCAGCGTGATCGGTGTCGCGCCCTGCGACCGCAGCAGCGCACACGGCACCGTGGCATTCAGTTATGTTCAGCCACGTGTCTGAATGGGTCCCATGCTCAGGGGTCATCGGCCATCGTCATGCAGGGATGCCGTATCGCGGCACTCACCCGGATGCTGCCCGGGAGCAGCGACTGCTCCCGCGCAGGCGGCGTCTGCGCCACAGCCGCGTTGCTGTCCGCGGCGCCTGCCTCACCCGCGCGCATCGTCTCCAGCTCGGCGATCTTGGCCGCCAGTGCGCTCTGGAGGCCGTTCACGCTGTCCAACCGGCTCTCCGCCAGAGACGCGCGACCCTGCCAGCCAATGTTCGCCTCAGTCCTCGGCCTATGCATCGCTCTTGCTGACAGTCCAGCCCGTCGATGGGTAGGCAGGTAGTGCAGAATCCGCTGACAGATACATATCTAATATGAACATACTTTCACATTCTTTTCCAACATGGTGTATCTGGGTGATACATAAAAGGCCGCCATGCAAGCAGCGCGGCCATACACACCCCGTGAACACACCTGTGCTTGTTCATTTACGTTTGCAGCATTAGAAAAAGAAAATGCCAACTGCTATGAGGATGAACAACGAATGTGCCGCGGAATAATCAACTCTATCTAGCTGGATTGTGTTGTTCTTGTTGTTAGGGGGGGGGGGGGGGGGGGGTAATGTACAGTGCATGGTGTAATGCAAGGTACAGAGCATGTTGCTCCGTATCATCGGGCTGACTCACCGCCAGCGCGGCCGCGTCTTCTGTCCGGGTTCCCAGTTCCTTCATCAGGCGCTCCAACGCGGCCGTGATGTCCTCGTTGGCCGTCTTGGCGCGCACCTTCAGGATGTAGTCCTGCGGGTCAAGGGGCCGCGGCACCTCAGCCCTGATGACGACAATGGCAATGACGCCCCCAAGGATTCTTACCCTGCAAAAAAGTAGCAAAGAGGGCGCCCATGGAGCAATTGCAAGATCAGGGCGGGGGGACGCCCTGCCTTGAGGCTGTTCTGGCTCGCCAGCGACTCGGCGCGGTGCTCTGCGGCCACCCGCAGCGACTTCTGCTCCGCGACATCCTCCTTGGCGTTGTCCAGCTGTTCCTGCACCCCCGCCGTCCCCCAGGAAGCGACTCAGCCCCCTCCCGTAAATTCGCCGGGGCAGTGGCAGGCTGGCGGGAAGGTGCCTAGCAGGCTGGTGGGGGCCGCACCTGCAGCTGCTGGTTCTTGCGGGTCGCGTCCTCCAGCCTGCTGTTGCGGGCCTCTAGGCTGCGGATCCTGGCGCGTTGCTCCGACAACTGCGGCAAAGTGGACAAAAGTCAGCACGCCCCGCACCACCACTGTCCCCCCCTCCCTCGCTGCAGCTAGCACGTTGCCCTCAGGAATACATGCCATCACGCTGTCTCGGGCAGATGCGTGCCACCGAATACAGCAATCAATAATGCTCAATACTATGCTGTGATGGCGGATGCTAATAATATCCGCAGTAAATAAGGAATACAATCAGGCATGTACCGCAAGTACATCTATTGGACCCCAAGTGAACATGTTCATTGTATGGGAGCGGCGAGGGATGCTGCATCCCACATGGCAGGCTTTGGGGCAGGTGGGGGGTCTGAAAACAGAGTGGAAGCGGCAACCCAACAAAGCATCGTGGCGCATGCCCGCGTCGCCCCAGCAAGCCGGTGCGCACTACCAGGGCGCCCCACGGACGGGGGACCACCCCCAGGCATCCCATTCGCGGACAGTTGCGGGACCACGGGGGTTGCGCACCGCCTCATCGCACTGCGACACCGCGGTGGTGAGAGACTCCGCGTTGCCAGCGAGCTCCGCGTTCTCCGCGATGCTCGCGTCCAGCTGCTGAGCCTGCAAGAGCCGCGGACGATCCGGGTTGCTGTGAGACTCCGGACACGCCGACATGCGGGCTGTACGGGCGCCGCCGCGGCAATAAGAACCTGCCCCATTTGTCTGAGTTCATATTAGACAACACTTTACCATAGTAGACTTTAGCAAATATTCCTTTAGGTTGCACGTAGGCGCAGTTTCAGGCTAACAGTGCGGGTCTTGTAGATGCGTCGTGTATATAGATATATATATACATATGGATATAGATAGATAGCTAGATACCGGTACACATAGATAGGTATGTATATATACATATACATCGTCGGCAGAAGGCGTACAGATCTGCATAGATGCAGGCACGGCACCGCTGCTGAGTGTCGGGTATGTGTGTGTGTGTGTGTGTGTGTGTGTGTGTGTATGGGTATATATATATACCTACACACACACACACACACACACACTACACGTATTATTTAGGTGTGTGGGTAGGTAGGTGTGTTTGATTTGGGAGGGGGGGGGGGGGGGGGGGGCACCAGCTTGCGCGCGTAGGCCTCCATGTGATGGCCGGGTCCGCTGTCCTCCAGGATGCGGTTCATCGCGCTCAGGAACTCGGCGCTGCGGCGAAAGTACTCCAACCGCCCCTCCGCGCCCGCCAGCTTCTGCGTCACCGCATCCACGGCGCCGCGCAGCTCGTCGCGGCTCGCCGCCAGGCTGGCGTTGACGCTGCTCAGCTCGCGGATCTGCGGAGGGGCGGGGAGGCAGCCCCGCGTGCAGCGCCCCTCTCTTAGCTCCGCCGCCCTCAGCCACCGGCAGGCGGCCACGCAGCGTTCACGCCCTGCATCAGCACACCTGTTTCTTCAGCTCCTCGATCTCGGCGGCCGCGGACTGCAGCCGGCGCCGCTCCGCGTAGTCCTGCCGGCTCGCCTCCTTGAGGCGCGCGTTCTCAGCCTCCAGCTCCGCGGCGCGCGCCTCCGCAATCTGACATTCCCCGAACACCACACGGCCAACAACACCAGTGAGCGGTGCGGTGCCCACAAGATGAGGCCAATACTGCGTCATTATCATCATGATGACGCCATTGCGGGTATGATAAGTACTTTTTTATTCATATTTTAGCAGCATCGGTACGACCATGGCATAGACCCCCCTCTCCTTCCTGCTGGCAAGACCATGGTCCAGCTCGTTCCCTAGACATCCCACCCCGGTGCGTCGCTCTTCGGGCGCAGCTCACCGCGGCGCGCTCGCCCGTGGCCCGCACCACCCCCTCCATTCCTGCCACATCCTCCCGCGCGGCCTCCAGCTGCTGCCTCGCGCCGCGCAGCTCCTGCCCCAGCCCCGCCACCGCCTCCTCGCGCTGCGACAGCGCATCCAGCAGCTTGGACTGCTCCTCCTGCGCCGCGCGCGCCTCCTCCATCGCCGACGTCAGCCGGATGCGGTCCACCGTGTCGCCGCGCTCCCCGCGGGTGCGATCCTGGACCTCCAGCGTCGCCTCTGCGGCTTCCGCTCGGGCCAGCGCGGTGTCGCGCGCGTTGCAGACTTGCCTGAACGCACCGCACAGGCGCCAAGCAGCAGTCTCAGCGCTGGGCGGGCCTGCAGCAACTGTCCGGTGTGCTCGCAGCGTCCGTGAGAGCCCAGGGGGGGTATAGAGAAGATGATATGCACACCTGAGCTCCTTCTCCATTTCGTGGTAGTCGGCCAGGAAACTCTCCATCTGCGACGCCGCGCGACCGTTCTCCACCCGCAGCTTGCTCAGCTCGTTGTTCAGGGCGGCCTCCTTGTTCCGGTACTCTGTTAATGAGCTCTGCAAAGATCGGGGAGCAAAGAAGAGGAAGGGATATTATGAGCAAGGACACCGGAATGTGCGCGCGATTGCTCGTGGGGGCACAACCTGGGTGTGGGATGTTTGCCGGGGCACCGCACCTGCGCATGCTTCAACCGGCCCTCGTCCTTTCGCACGTCTGTCAGGATGTCGCGCAGCTGCCGCCCGTAGTGCGTTTTGAGGGACGACGTGCGCCAGCGGTGGAAGGCCGCCATGGCCTCCATGCCCGTCTCCGCCTCCAGCCGCTCGCGCGCCTGCAGGATGTTGGCCGTGCCGGTGAAGTGTACCACGCTGGGGGCGCCACCGGCCGGCTGCCGCTCGCCCTCGCCCGACGCCATCCTGGCCGCCGGCGGGCGCTACGCCGCGGCGGCGGCTCCTCGAGACTTGCGCGCGGGATCCTGTCCGTTCCAAACAGGGGACAGAATAGTCGGTGCGGAAGTGTGCAGTTGCGGGCGGTACAGCAAGTGCGGCATCCAAGAGCGCCTCGGTACGCTCTACGGCTCTACGCCGGTAACGTGGGTGCTTTGAGGGTGCTTCTGGACCTACACGCAGCTGCGCTTATCGCAGGCGGCCCGAACCCAGCAGCATCGCTTGATTTCACCCTGACACTGTCGCGCTTTGGCTGACCCTCGGCCTGCCTATGCCCGCGCGTCACACATTTTCATATGAGGCGCAGCGCCACGCACAGGCAGTGGTAGGGCGGGCTCGGCGCCGCGAAGCGACAGCGGGCAAGGGCGGGTGCGGGGGCGGCCGCGATGCGACTGCGGGGGCACGATGCCTTGAAACGTGTACAGCGGCACACTTTCAGGGAGGGTGAAAACTGGCTGGAACGAGGCCAGGTCCGCGTATGAATAGCGAAAACTGAAACTAGCAAACTAAACGGGCTCAGCGGAAGCGGAAGACGACTTGTCCAGACAGGCAGGGCGACCCAATTTCAGCAGGTGCGACGGTGCGACTACCGTACCCGCGAACAAAGAGCACAGTACCTGATACCAGTACCGGTACGACGCGCGCGTCGCCCCAGCTTGAAAGCAACACACCAGTGCCGGGACAGTGTGCCCTACTCTCCACTTGCTGGCGAGGTAGCGCACGTCGCAGAGGTATTCCCACGCGACCTTCTTTCAAGTTGCCTCCGCAGAGGGACGAAGACGTCGACTCGTCAAGCCGGCAGCAAGAGGGCATGCTGCTGCTGATGATGTATTATTGATGCGCCGGCCGGAGTGGTTGACCCCCGTTGACCCTGGGCCCTGGCTGCCCGCCTCCAGCGGGGCGGTTCGATACTGGTGTGAATTACAAAAAGGCCACTAGCAAATCCACCGCTGAAAGCATTAGTTTACCCAAGGAGGCACTGTTTGCCAAGAATGTCAGCTCGCTTACATTGGAGGCTAAGACGAGAACCACAGGCTTGGCCTGGGTGTCTCCTAGCGCAAAAAGATGGTTGAGGGTGGGTGGGTGCGCGAGCCGGTTGAGGCGAGCGCAAAGCAGAGAGTGCCTGTGCCCGAGGGTGGATCCCTCAGGTCGTAGTGCTGGTGCGGGCCGGCAGGCCTTAGTCCGTGCGCCGACCTCGGGGGTCGTGCGCAGTACAACATAGCTAATGTACTGTAAACCTCTAGATGACTACATCTGACCATTTACCCAAGGAGGCACTGTTTGCCAGAGACGAAAGCCAAAGGCTAGCACAGGAAGCTTAGGCCGGCGGCCGGACGGGGACGAGCCAACCGAAGAACCTCCAGGCCGCAGGAGTCGGGCGCATGGTCGGGTCGATGTACTTCCCGGTGACCACCTCGCTGTTCTTCGACCAGTCGCCCATGTGCTTGATGGCCGGCAAAGGGACGCCGACGCAGCTTGCTGCGGAAGCGGCACCCTTGCGTAAACTGTGCGATGTCCACTTGAAACCGGTGGGAGGTCGGGCGCCTGCCGCCAGGTAGGCTTCCCGCAACCACTCGGTAAGAGTGGCTGAAACCGACCAAGTGGCGGAAGACTCCAGCGGGGAGATGCTCCAGAACTTGGGCGGCGGGCTGGCGCCGTAGAAACGGCGGCAGTAGGCGTCGCGACTGACGGTGTACCAGTCCAGCAGGTCAGCGAAGTCCGGAACGGCGGCGATGGGCAGAGTTATCAGGGGCTTCGCGGAAACCCTCGTACGCTGGTCGCCTTTCTGTTTGCGGACGTACAGTAGAATGCTTCCGGACGGCCGGTCGACCACTAAATCACCGGTCTCGCAGCTAATGCCGGACTCCGCTCGGCACAGGAAGACGTACGCCGTAATCGTCGCGAGCGCGGCTCTGAAAGCGCGGATGTCCGCAATATTAGCGGGTTCCCACGCCAATGTCTGCCGAAATCCAATCGCGGTGTTCAGGATGTCAGCCGCCACGGGCGCAGGTAGGGCGACGCGGACGTCTTCCGCCGCAAGACGCTCTTGCTGGATAGCCAGGCCGCGGCGCGCGTCGGCTACCATTTCGCCGAGGGCGACAGGCTGGCGCTGATGGTCGCGGAAGTACCTGTTGATGGACGAGTAGTACTGTTGAAGGGACTCCGCGCCGACGGTACCTTGCAAGCCTAGCCAGGCAGTGTAGCGGACGATTGTGCTGGTAGTAGCCTGCAGCGGGCGTAAGCCTTCCTGCTCGCAGAAAGTAGCGAAAGAGCGCATGCCGCTGTCGTAGTTGCGGTAGGTGCCGGCCGCCAGCGAACCTGTAAGCAAACCGAGCGCCGCTTGACCAACGTCGTCGGTCCCCAACAAAGACCGGAGCTCGGCCGCCATTGATGCCGACCAGGGCGCCTCCGAGCCGGCGCGCGCCGCAAGCCGGTAGCGCGCGCGTCGAGTGTGGGACAGGCGGCCCAGGTATTGCACACCGTACTGCACACCGTACTGCACACCGTACTGCACACCGTACTGCACACCGTACTGCAGCGACGGCTGTACGGTCATAGCCCGGCCTAGCGACCCCCGGCGGAGGTGCAGCCATGCCGGCGTGGCAGCCGAAAAGCCACGACGCTCCAGCCGGGCAGTCCGACCCCCGCGCGCGTTCCCCGCCGCCCAGGAAAGAAGAGGTCGCGGGTAGGCGGGTAGACAATCGTCTCGGTGGCGAGGTCCTGCAGCAGCTGGTACCAACGCCGTCCTGGCCAGTGCGGTGCGATGACCGTGGCGGTCGCGCCCGACTGGCGCAGTTTGTCCGCCAAATCGTCTAACAAACCCCACGGAGGATTGCAATAATTGCGCTCCCTGCGCCAGAACTCGTCCGGCAAATGGAGCGAATCCACCGCTTCGTAATGCGGGTCGCGCCAGCGGGAATTGTACCGCGGAAGTTGCGTATTTTCCATTGACGCAAATCTGTCGACGGTGTGCGGACCCCACAAGCGCTGCAGGTACGCGAATATCCGCGGATTGAGCTGCCAGTCGGAGTCGTCCAGCTCCCTGCTGAGTCGGTCCGCCCAAACGTTGGCTGCAGACTGGATGTATCGGGGCCTGATGGAGATGTCGTGGATATCCAGGAGGTGCCACAGCTTGCGGAGCTCCTCCATCATGACGGGCGACCGAGAGGTAAGGTTGGTCAGCGCTGCCACTACGGCCGTGTTGTCCTCGTGCAGTAAGACGCGCCGTCCTCGGAGCTGGGGCAGGAACGATCCGACCGCGTGACGTACCGCGCGAAGCTCCTTCCACGTGATGTGACGCGAGCGGTCGTCCTCGTACCAGAAGCCGCGCGCCTGGTAAGCGCTGTTGTTGTTGAGCACAGCCCCCCATCCGTACGAGCTGGAGTCCGCGTGCAGATACGCGGTCTCCACAGGCTTGTACATAGAGCGACCGTTGTGCTGCGCAGGTACCTGGGTCCACCACTCTAGGTCGCGGCGCAGCTGGTTTGTCATCTTGACGCGCCCGCCCCAGCCCTGCCGGGTGGCGAGGACGCAGTGCAGCTCCCGCAAAAAGAAACGGGCCGGCGTAACCGCCAAGTACAGGAACTGCGCCTTGCCCGCAAAGGACGCCAGCTGCCGAGCTGGGAGCCAGCGCTTGTTGGAGGCTGCGCGGCCAAGGAGCGAACGGGCGGCCTTGGCTAGAGCGATGAGCTTCTCCTCGGGGGCGCGGAACTCGCCGCGCTTCAGGTCGATGATCAGGCCCAGGTGAGGGCCGACCTGGGTGGGCTCCCAGACTCCCTTGTTGGGGTTGCGCAGTAGGCCCAGGCGGTCCAGCAAGGTGCTTAACCGGACGCGTAGCTCCAGGGCTGCCTCGCGGGAGTCCGCGAGGAAAAGGAAGTCGTCCATATAGGGTAGGAGCCGCTCGCCCCGCCAGCGAGTGTTGCGCAGGAAACGGCGAGTAGGCTTGGACGGGGCCGTGGGAGGCAACGCTGGGTCGCGCTGCTTCAGGGGCGTCCGCAGGTAGTCCGTAAAGGCCGCCGTCAATTTGCAGAAGTAGTACGACGAGCCTGTCCAACCCATCGGTAGGCAAGCAAGTCGCCACAGCTCTCCTCGGTAGTTCACGGTAAAGAAGTCGCGGTCCTCCTCCCGAATCCCAAGGGCGTAGTAGCCGTCGGCCAGGTCCATCGACACGAACCAATCTCCCGCGCGCGCCAGGTGCCGCAGGTGCTTGAGCGTTTCGTAGGACATCGTGAACGTCTTGCACCACTTGTTGAGCTCCCGTAGGTCGATGATGAGGCGCCATTTGTTGGTGCCGGGTTTGGGGACTAGAAACATTCTGGATACCCACTTGTTGCAGTGTCCTCGCTCCCACGCGCCAATCGCCTCGAAGCGGGGCAGTTCTGTAGCCATGAAATCCAGTTGTGCCTGAGTGGCGTCGCGCATAGAGACGCCGTGGTTGTAGGGGCGAGGGCGTCGCCCGTTCTTGAAGCGTATCCGGACCCCTTGGCGGATCCAACTCAAGACTTGTCCGCTCGCGCCGATGCTTTCCCAGTCTCGCCATCTTCTCCGCACGCGGTGTCGCATGTAGAGGGAGGTAGGCGTACAGGAGTCGGCGCGGCGGGCCACACCGTCACTTGGTGACCTTCGCCTTGGCCTTGTCGGACGCTGCGGCTGTCGCTGCGGCCTTCCGTGCCGCAGCGGCTTGCTCGCGTTGCTTGCGCCTCTCGGCGGACTCCATGGGGGCGGGCTTGTCGGGGGTAGCCTTGGCGAACGCGGCCGCGGCACGGGCCTTGCCCGCTGCGGAAAGGCTGATCTCGAGGGTCTTGTCGTCGAACGCTCGGCGGAGTTGGTCGAGTTGCCCGGACACGGCGATGCGCCGTGGGGTGCAGAACTTTGCGTGGGCGAGCTCGGCGAAAACACGGTCCGCCTCTGTAGCCGTTGGTCCATTCTTGGCGAGCTGGAGGTAGCCCAACCGGGAACGGGTGGCCTCCTCCGTCGCCAGGTGGGTGCGGTAGCAGGCGCGGAGCTCGGCAAGGGCCGCAGCCTTGTCTGCCGGCGTAGCAGACTCGGTCGAAAGCGACTCCAGAGCGCAGCGCATCGCCTCGTTGGCGCAGCTACTGAAGAAGGCATAGCAGCCTAGGTGCAGGTATTCGTCGTACGCTGCCTGACTCCGCTTATCCGCGAGGGCGCGGGCGGTGTCGTCGGTCAGGGTCCACAAGCGGGGCTCGTCGACGTCGCGCGGGGGGCGCTCCAGACCGGGGGGGATGACTCGGCCGTAGTAGGCAAAGTCGACGTACTCGAGCTCGTTGTCGGGTGCGTCTAGCTCAGCAGGAAGGGGCTCTCGCGCTCCTTGCTCACCACCCTCGGGCGCAGGCGTGCCCGCGGGGTTGGCTGGCTGGGTACCTTCGGGAGGAAGCGGGTTCGTGGGGGGGGGCGAGTCGAGCGAGCAAGGCAGCCGTAGCAGCCTCAAACTGCCCGGCCAGCCGCTTCTCCAGGGCTTCCGCTTGGGCCGTCAGGCGTTTCTCCAATTCCGCGACAGATGCCGCCGTGGCGCCGCCCGGGGCGTCGTCCGCTAAGGCGTCTTCCGGTACAGGGCGAGGGGGCATCCTGCTGTCGCGGGGTGGGGAAGGTGTAGCGTCTCGGGAGGCAGAGGCTCGGGTCCGAGTCGGCATAGAGTAAGCTGACACTCTGCTCGACTGCTAGAGTCGAGACTGCTTGCGCGAGCCGGTTGAGGCGAGCGCAAAGCAGAGAGTGCCTGTGCCCGAGGGTGGATCCCTCAGGTCGTAGTGCTGGTGCGGGCCGGCAGGCCTTAGTCCGTGCGCCGACCTCGGGGGTCGTGCGCAGTACAACATAGCTAATGTACTGTAAACCTCTAGATGACTACATCTGACCATATACCAAAACATCAACATAGCAAGTATGACGAGGGTGTCCGAAACGCCGCCGGCATGCTTCGCTTTGTTCCTTTCGCCGTTTCCGAGTTTGGCTCGCTGGCCCCGCACGCCGAGGCTTTCTTGGTGGAGCTCGCGAAAGCTAGCCACACACACACTGGCCAAAAAATCGGCCAGCTCTTGTCTGCGTGGCGCCGCCGTTTCTCCTTGCTCATCAACATGGCACATGCAGACAACGTTCTTGGCGGGGTCGCGTCCGCGCGTGCGGCACGTGATGGTACTCCTGCGCCTGCGTCGCGTCGCTCGTCGGCATGTGTTGCTATGACCCGGGTCATTGGCTGCAAGCGTCCTCGCCGCGGCTGATAGCCTACCCCGGGGCGGGGGTCCCTTTGGTCCCTGGCAGCTAAGTGACTTCGTGCTTCCCTTGGCTCCTTCTTGGTTCTTGGCTCCCTGTCCTCCTGCTCGACCTTGGTTTCATGCTTATGTCTCTCTTTTGCTGGCAACCTTTCACAGTTGAAGTTAGTTCTGTTTGTAGTGCGCTTTTGTGAAAGCCCTTATGTAATTAATAAATCAACATAGCAAGTATGACGAGGGTGTCCGAAACCCCGCCGGCATGCTTCGCTTTGTTCCTTTCGCCGTCTCCGAGTTCGGCTCGCTGGCCCCGCACGCTGAGGCCTTCTTGGTGGAGCTCGCGAAAGCTATCCACACGCACACTGGCCAGAAAATCGGCCAGCTCTTGTCTGCGTGGCGCCGCCGTTTCTCCGCGCTCATCAACGTGGCGCATGCAGACAACGTTCTTGGCGGGGTCGCGGCGGGGCGCGCGGCACGTGATGGTGCTCCTGCGCCTGCGTCGCGTCGCTCGTCGGCATGTGATGCTATGACCCGGGTCATTGGTTGCAAGCGTACTCGCCGTTGCTGATGGCCTACCCCCGGGCGGCGGTCCCCATTGGTTTCATGTTTCCCTTTCGGTCTTTCTGGTCGTTCCTTGGATTCAGTGCTTCCCTTGACCCTTTGGTTCCTTGGCAGCTTGGCGACTTCGTGGTTTACTTGGCTCTTCCTTGGTTCTTGGCTCCCTGGCCTCCTGCTTGACCTTGGTTTCATGTTTATTATGTCTCTCTTTTGCTGGCAACCTTTCATAGTTGCTTTTGGTTCTGTATGTACCGTAGTGCGAACATGTTAAAGCACTGATGTAAAAAATTATTCAACATAGCAAGCCGCCTAAAAGCGGCCCGCAAACCGCACGAGGCGGGGTGGATGAGTGATGCGCGCACGGTTCCGAGTCCAGGCCACGCGTGCACGTATGCGCGAGGGTGATCCACGGACGTGATGTGCAACTCCGGCAACGGGTTGGCAGACGAATCTGTTATCGTCTGATGAGGCAGTGCGAGCACGCTCTCGAGCCGCCACCAAGCTCAGGACCCCGAGGAAATATCTTGCGAGAAAGGCCTCCTGACGTGCCCGGGTGGTGCACCGAGTGCCCCACGATGCGAGGGCACCCCGATCCGCGGCCGCCATGCACGCGACACCGCGCACAGTGCGGCGCACCCCCTTGCTCACCTCACCCACTAAGTCGAAGACCATGCCCGTGTACTTCGACATATCCAGGATGTCTCGAAGAGGGCCCACTGTCCCCGCTCCGTGTTGTGCCACGCCGCATCCCGCACTGCCCACCCCCGTTGTATGTCGCCCAACAGGAAGCGCTCAAACCGATCCACGGCCGTGGCCCGGGGCAACGCAATGTACTTGACCCGGTACCGCATATAGTCTAGGACTCCAACAGCGTGGACTCTTCAAGCTCCGGGGACGGTCATAGCTCCCGGTCACGACGTTGAACGCCGGGAGGGAGAGTACGGTCTTGGTACCGGTACTACATGTAGCGCTCACTTTGCCGTGAAGTTAGTAGTAGATAGAGCATCGCATGTATACTGCGCTAGGACTAGAGCATGCGGCTCAGCAATGATCAAACGCTCATCATATATAGCATATACTAGAATGTGATCCTTGATCCTTATTGATCCTTGATCCTGCTGGGGCATGGTTATGGGGCTTTCTACCAATAACAGCTTTCCTAGTGTATCCGTGTGAGTTATTTACACAATAAAGGCCGGCGCGACAAATCCACCGCCAAAAGCAGCACTAGAGATGATCAGCCCAAGCCGCTTAAAAGTGTAACCCGTTCGGTATGCTGGGGGTTTCAACCGCGGTTAAGTTACCGGTACCATCAGGTTTCGGTACGGGCCCCATCATCGTCTGTGATGAGCCCTACGTTCTCGGCCGGGGAGCTACTTAGGACAGCCACCAGCGACTCGCCCACCATGTTCCAGCTCGCTGCCTGCTTCGGCAGCGGCTTTGCGTACTTGTGCGCGCGAGGGTCGCAGAGGCTGATAAAATCCTCACCGAGGTTCCTTTTTTCCCGGCAGTAAGTCATCGTGCCACGCACCTGCGTCACATCATCGGCAATGATAGACAGCCCCTCGGTATAGTGTGGCTTTCCCGACACGCCGTGCGCCCGAAGTTGCTTGCCGTTGTTCTCGCCTTGGCTTTACAGCTGGGAAGTTTTCGGGTGGCGATATGCGCACAATATGGAATTAGAGCTGGGGCCCGGGTCCCCGTTGGGGGGTTTAAACATGAACACCCGAAGCCGAGCCGAGGTATGGGCTTCCGTGGGCTCCGTGGGCAGTGCAGCAACCTCTCGCATTAGTCAACTCTTGAGGTTAGGTGGTGCGGACGCGCTCGGTACCAAGGCCGTTGCTCGTTACGGTTGTCGACGACGACAACTACGTCTGTATTTGACAAATCGGCGACAAATCGGCGCGGACGGAGGAGGACGTCAGGTTGGCCGTTTGCCGTCCAGCAAGACACTTCAACTCATCGCTCGGTCCGCGTGTCCTCGCAAGCAGGCGCCGTCGTGGCATCGACGGTCGTTGCGCATTGTTGTTTTCCCGAACTACCCGCGCAATTGGTCCGTTACGGTGATGGCACCGTTCATGCGCATGTGTTTTGCGAGGGCTCGTTCTCCTCGCCCTAACCGTGCTGCCGCCACTCGGCTCCCGCCCGACTTCGTAATTAAACTGTAATACCTTGTACTCATCATGTAATCTTACAAGTAGCATGACACTCGTCTGTAGTCATTCCGTGACGTATTCATGATAAACTGCATCAGGCGCATATCACTCATCATTACGACGCTATACACTCATCATTTCCGAGTAGGACTATTGCATCTGCCCATGGAAGCCCGACAATCTCGCTACTGCGCTCTGGCCTAATCCGCGATAGCGCGCGCGAGGCACACCTAGTGAGTGGGCGCGCGGTGGTGGGCCGCGAGGCGCGCGGCAGTGGGCGGGCGGGCGGAATGGATTTTTTCATCCGGTTTTGACCGGGACCGCCTCGGCGCCCGGCCTGCTGCTCGCGGGTGGTGGCAGCGGCTACGGCGGCGGCCCGGCGGCCGGCCCGCGACCCGAGCGCCCCATCGCCCGCCCTAGCCCCGGCACCACCCCGGCCCCGGGCCAGCCCTCCAGTTGCCGGCTTGGCGGGCTGCTTGGCCTTCTTGGCCTGGGGTTCCGGGCTACATACAGCCCTCGTCGACGTTGTCGCCGGGGACGGCTTGCGTGGCGGCCAGGTTCTTGACCGCATTGGTGTTGTGCTTGATGGTGCCGCCCGCCCTCTTCTACTGTTGCGCTAGCACGCCCACCAAGCCGTGGAGCTTTGGCGACGCAGCGGTGCCCGCCAGCGGCGGAGACACGATCTTGTTGCGCTGAACAGTCGATACGATCGGCTTACCGCCGAACGTAGGGACTGGGCGGGGGTCTGACACAGCATCTGCGAAAGTCAGTACGCGTGTTGATTGCTTGTCGCGGCGGCGGTGGCTGTGTAATCGAACAAGTGCGGGAACGCGACTCAGCACCTGCGGCTTCCCAGTGTGGCGTCACCTCGCATACCTCCTCCTCGCCCTTGAACATCACGTTAGCAGGGGGCACTCGCCGGCTTGGTAGTACCTCCCCAGCTCGCTCTGGTGCCATTCCTCCGCAAGGTCGAGGGCCTTTGCGAATCGGTCCGCGCTCGGCAATGGTCCCTTCTTCCTACCTCTTTGGCCGTCCTGCTTGCCCTCATTCCGCCGGAAGTAGTGCCGAGCGAGGTAGTTCCTCACGCCCCCCGCTTCCTGTACATCACGAGGTGCACCGTCAGCACAACCCACAAGGATGGTCGCAGTGGGGTTGGGAGGAAGGGGGAGGGAGGTACTCTCGGAACGCGGTCAAGACTGTCTCCTTGGCGTAGATGTGCTTGTCGGCTGTGTAGCCAGCACGGTAGTTGAAGGTAGCGAAGCAGATCCGCTCGATGTACGAGGGCACGGCGATGGGAAACCTCGGCGTCTTCTTCAGAGGGTAAGGAATCCCCGTCTGAGTGTCGCGCGGCCAGCATTTGTCAAGGACATCTTACAGCACCGCCTTGTCCTTGGTTGCAGGAGCAACAGCAAAAAACGTGGCACGGGGCGGTCAACGCATGTGAAATTCAAATCCTCCATGCAGTCATGTCAACCACCCGCCGACTCAGTGTACCTTTCAGGGTGGACTCCCGCCCTTGGCTGGTACTGACAGGAAGGGATGGAACGTCGACGGTGGCGTTCTTAATGCCGGTGCCCATGCATGTCAGATCATGCGCGGGGGGGGGGGGGGGGGGGGGGGGGCGCCGCCTCGGGTGCTGGGTTCAAGATCTAAGCACGCGTCGCGTCGGGTACGCACGAGGTAAAATAAAGCGTGACGACGCCCGAATCGGACACTTGAAAACCTGCCTCAAGCAGATGCTTCTTGCCGGCTGCGTCGTACTGCTTTGGCTCGGCGCAGTTGTTCAGTATGTCCGCGAAAGCATAGCCGAACGCGTCCTCGCCGAGGGGTTGCTCTGGGAGAACGCGGATATGGATGTTGGTCGCTTGGCCGCGGAACGGTGCATGCCGCACGTCCTCAACGATGCGGCCGATGCTGCACAGAGCACCGAGTGGTATGGTCATGCCCTCAGGCCTCACAGCTTTGCCGTAGGGGGTGCCTGGAATTAGCCTGGCGTGGGTGGCCATTATGGAGGGTGCGTACTGGGGAAGAGCAGCTACGGTACTGTCTAGCGGGTGCGAGTGTGCGTTAGGTGGGCGCAATTGCTGCTTTATTCGAAGAAAACCAAGTCCGGCGCCGCGCGCCTAGACGACTTCTCATCGCGCTCCGCTGTTAGCGCATTCCGGCCTGCTGCGTAGCCATCGCGTAATGTCCCGTATATATCCCGTAGTTAGCGTTTACATGAGGACACATGTGACACACACTTGCGACAGAACCGTAATTCGGCCGTAGCTACCCCTTAACGGGGAATGGTCGCGTAATCTGGCGTACTCCGCTTTTAAATCGATTGTACGCGTCTGCACAAGCCCAAACAGTCAGACAAGCGGCTGATCATACGGGCTACTGCCAACGACTTGTAACGCAATAAAGTTGTCGGCTTCTCCCAGCTACCGAACCCAAACCCATGCACTCAACCAGCACCCAACCGCCGCCGGCACCCAGCAGTGTTGCCCACCATATCCACGGTTCCTTGCCTCGCCCGGTATGGCAAAGCAGATGCCCGCAGCGTACCACGGCGTCCCTACGAAGTTCACATGTTACCTCACCCGGCGTTTGATCGCGAGGGGGTGCATCCATCTCGAGCCGGCGTGGGTTCCAACCCGCAGGACCGACACCAACATGTATGCCTCTCTCGACACGGAGAGACATGGCCGGGCATCCTCGCCGTTGGGGCAGAGAGTCTCCGGGGCTACAAGTAGTTCCTCATAGACACGCCGGACGATACCCTGTTTTCTGATATTTACATGTTTAGCGAAGTCGACTCGATATGGCTCGCTGCGGCGCGGGCTCGGTCGTACCGCGCCCTGGAGGTGTGCATCGAGAAGGACCCACAGGGGAACCCAAAGCTGCGGGAAGCATGCGTCGACCAGTTCAAGCTGTTCACGGCAATGGCGCCCGCGGCTGCGTAGCCGTACGACACTGCTGTCCCGCTCCACGCACTTCATTCATCCCCATGACACGCCGACAAATGTCCGCAGACTGATGGAGGCTGCCAAGAATTCGGATTGCAAAAACCCCCGGTACGGGAGCTATAAAAACCATGGTACGTTTGTGCGGCTTTGCATCAAGATTTTTGTCCGTGATTTTGCTCCGGAAATGAGGCACGGCTTTGTGTCATCCTTCCGTGCTGTTTCCAGTCGGTCTTTTAATGTAAAGCGGATGCTACCGTTCGACACAAGAACATACTATGGAAGTACTGCGAAGAGATATCAATATGTCTACCGCTAGCGTGCGCAACCAGTCGGCCATGCACCTAATAGACGGCTTGCCGCCCATGCGCTCTGGGCGCGGCCGTTCGCTTTGCGGCGTATTGCTGCCGCCATCACCTACCAGCTCGAGAAGGCCAAGTGGGGACGGAAGGCGTACTTGCCACTAGTCGAGCACAAGGATACACTTGTCGTACGCTCGGTCGAGGCTGGGTTGACTGCGGGAGGCGTGCCGGTCAACTACATTATAAGACCGTCCTTGAGGCGATCGCGGCACCCTAGCAGATAGCATCGCAAGCAGAGCCGATTTGTAAGCAAGCACAACTAAGAAAATAACTTGCCCTCTCGTTCCTGTCGATCGCACGCACATGCATGCATGGTGAGTGCTATCCCCGAAGGCTCTCCGCTTGTGGCAGCCAGCTTGACCACCAAGATCCGGACTCTACCGGGGGTCACTCCAGGTGAGATGACGGTGCACCTAGCCAACGAGAGATTCGCAAATCAAGTCGTCGCTGATGTCACGGCTGCCGCTGCGCTTCCTACAATGACCCGCGGGCGGGAGCTCCCGTTTATCCCGTACCATTAAACACACTCATCAAGACCGGAGAACACACTTATCGAGGCCACATGAGCGGCGGCGGGTTTTCCCACACATAAACGACCTCTTATTCCATCGCATCCCACAGGTTGTCTTGGAGCATGCTGGTTGCCACCGGATGGACTCGCTAGTCACACGCTGCCTCTTCTTGCCCGAGGATGGCGAGCTGAACAGCTCATACTCCACGACGACGACTGCAATGTGTTCAACGAGCCCAAAGGATAGGCTAGGGTCCAGGTCGTTCACTGCATACTCTAGCATGCTGCGCACGGTACGGGCCTCCAGCCCGTCCTGCTCCAGGTGATAGAGCAGCACGGGCCCAACGGAAAGCTCCCTGCCGTCCACTTCACCTCCACCTTCACGGTGTGGCTGGTGGATACCGACATGGTGTCCGCTACCAAAGCCGAAGGCTGGCGACGTGAGGTAGGCGTGGTTGTGGACCGACAAGTATTTACATGTCATACGGGAGCAGGCCGCTCGGGCGCTCGCGCCAGAGAATCAAAATGACGTCAAGCAGTTTGCATGCTCAATGGGTAATCGCAACTAACACATATGTTGACTGGCCCCCATTAGAGTTCCTGTTTACATGGCTGCCGAAGAAGCGCCGGAAACGGTTGGCATCCCTTGTGCGGAGCAAGTTTTGCAAGCCGCTCCTCCTAAAGCCGGCACAAAGGTGGTGCCCAACAGAGATTGCTATGCAACAGCAGCGCACAAATCCCATAGTTGCCACTCTAAAAAGTGCGCTTTTGGAGAAACTCACTGATGCAGATTGTGGGGTAGATCCTCGTGTTGCTGAGCGAGACATGCATGAGGTGGTGATGGGCACAGGTGCTCCAGCAGCACAATGAATTGCGCCTTTTATAGATTAATTGTCTAATATTTATGTGCACTGCGCTATCCATCAGCACTATGAGCTGTTGCCGCGCGCAGCCTGCGCGCGCGCGCGCTATTGCCACTACGCGCCCGCCAGTTAAGTACTCGAGCGCGGCGCTGCCTTGCATGTATATTATCGCAGTATAAACATGCGAAAAAAAAAACAGTAGGCGCGCTGCGATGAGAAAACTCATCGGATTTGAACTGTACTGTACTCGTCGAGAGCTTTCGAATGAGGTGCGATATGTCCGGTAAAGCTGGCGGATGAAATTTTGCAAAAAAAAATAGTAAGCCCGAGCTTGCGGTCACGGCCGGTCAAGGCTTGACCGGGCTGACCACCGGGGTTCGTTTTTGCGCACATGAGCAGCATCAGTATGTATGCAGATTTTTGCGTAGGTTTTTGCGCAGGGTTTTCTGAGGGTTTCCGCGGTTTGCGCCGCATGACATTGTGAAATTCCTGTTTTCATATTTTTTGAACGGGTACACGAATGTCCGGGCATATTCTCTGCGGTTTGTGAAAAGATTTTAAGGTACTGTGCTCTACCAAGCAAAAGCCAGGAAATTTCATTTTAACATCTGTATATCTATTTGTCTCAGGCTACTTCATCATCATCACCGAGCTGCTTTATCGCAAATAATCTGATTTTGATAGACGAACCACACTTGCTCGCTTTAGTCTCTACGTCAGGCCGCTAGTCGGGCCAGGCAGGGGCGGGGCGGGTACCCGCACAGCATGACAACATCGTTCTCATCAAAATCAACTTACGCATGAGCAAACGTTTCGCCGCCGCCTGTCCTGAATACCAGTACAAAAGCGCATCGATGAACATGCCAATGAGTGCTGTGACTTGTCGGTGCGACTGGTATCCGCTCGGTGTGTTCGATTCTTGCCATCTGACATGACATCTAAATCACATCAATAACGGCGCATCCATTGCACCCCCATATGGTGCGAGGTGCAGCCGGGCTTAAACCCTATAACACGATGGCGCCGTCATTTGCAGCTGGAGGGGCCACACGCTGCACGCACTGCGGTAGGGACACAGAGTGACAGACATGGGCGGGTGTGCACATGGAGAAAGTGAGAATCCCTCCGCAGCGAGAGCGTTCGAATGCGTTTATTTCATGCTTCAACCGCCATACTGTCCAGGCCTCGCTGCCCGACAGCCGTGTCATACCCAGGCGGCTCCTTTCCTGCGCCTCGCTATGCCTGCGCACCACTCATCACTCGCACCCCTCTCTCCGGCTGTCCCTGACCCTATGGCGTGAGAAGGTCATGGCAGCCATCCATGTCGCGCCATTTCATGAAGACCAATGAGGCCTGGTAGTGAATGTATGCCGCGAGAACCACGCAGAGGTGGAACACGTTGTGGCTGTGGAAGGCGAGATCGAACGTTCCTGGCTGGAAATACCGCTCTGGCACCCTGGAGGCATAGATGCCGGCACCGGCCAGGTAAGTGGCGCCCATCAGCACGTCGTAGATGAGAGCCTCCTGGAACAGGGGGATGGCGTAGTGGATGCACCCCTGGTGGATGACGGGGACGATGCCGAACAGGCCCAGGCCGGAAAACACGACAGCCCGGATGAACCGGAAGCGGATGCTCTGAAAGACCTCCAGCAGGCTGACCATCACGGTCGCAGCGCCAAATATAGACACGGTGGTGAGGTAGAACGCCTGCCAGTTGGGGTGGCAGAGGAACCCGTAGTACACCGGTGGAAAATAGGAGGTCACGATCAGCACCGCAATGCCGACGTAGTCAAACCGCCAGACTATAGATACCACGTGTGGCTCGCAGCAGCCGAAGAGGTGGCACATGGAGGAGAACAGGAGGCATGTCATGGCGCCCGAGAAGAACACGTACATCGGCCATCGCGCCACTTGGTGAGCTGCGGCCTCCGCCGCCGCTTGCTTGGAGTAGTACAGCGTCGTGCCCGTGAGCACGCAGAAGAGAGCGAAGCCTAGCAAGTGGCTCCAGATGTTGAAGGTCTCGTTGTGGACCCGGAACAAGCTGTAGGCGATCTCACGTAGGGTCCAGTGCCCCGGCCGGTAATGCCCTGCAGAGTCGCACTCACTGCATCAGCTCCCTGCCCAATTGTTTCATGCCTCTCATCCCAGGATACAACGTGCGCCTTCAAGACACCGTGTAAAGCACATGCGATGAGCAAATTGGTTGATGCAGGAAATCCCCCCTTCCTCCCCACAAGGGGGTCGGCTCCATAACTCCTGTGATTGTACCACGCCCTCCTTGATGCCCACTGTGCAACTCCCATCACAGCACGCCTTGGCGCTTGGGTCGCACCCACTATAAACTCGTTATCCTGGAGGTAGGCCGGGAGCTTGTTCCAGGTGACCAGCGGCTGGTGCAGCGCCGTCTTGATCTTCGCCTTCCCGTGTCGCCGGACAGGGTTGGACCTCGCCGCCTGCGCGGCCGCCGCCTGCACCGCGCTGCTGTCCGCCTTGCGTGAGGCCATGTCGAACACCAAGATTTGCCGGGGTGCACTCCGCAGACAGACGTGGAAGGTCTGACGCTGCCAAATTGGGACTGGAGGTATTCCTTCCTGGTCATCGCGGCTGCTGCTCCTGGCGGTAGTGATATCAACCTGATGGTCTCTGTGTGTGCGCGCGACCATCAGGTTAATACGGCACGGGTACTGATAACTGATGACCCGACGCGGATCGTACAGGTACTACCGCCGATATATGGATGTCATCGTACAGCCTATAGTCGCAAATACATGATGCAATGCGTCATTGCTGTACAGTAAATCGTTTTTGTATGATACAGCATGATCGGCGCGCGCGCAGTTGCGGTACCTTGTACTGCTCTGCATAAATAGCGACTGTGGTCGCTTCGTTGCGCCATCGATATCCCCCGTATTATTCCCGAATCCTAATTAGCCACCATCATCACGACTTCCAAACCGATATCACTGCCGTACTGCTCCCGGTAAATAACTAGTCGCTACAGTGCGGTGCTGCTGCTGGTAAGAATGTATTTAAGGAATACAATCAGTCGCGAAGTATTAGTTAGTCGCTAGCTTCACTGACTAAGCGGCGCTTCGCGCCGGGGATTTGTGGAGGTGCCCCTACCGGTCCCTCTTGGGTTGAGCCTGGTGCGGGATGCGGGCCGCTTTTAGCCGGCTTGTAGTGTTGATCTTGTAATACTGTGTTTTTCCGGGTAATACTGCTTTTAGCGTTAGATTTGTCAGTAATTTATTTTTAAGAGACGTAAAAGAAAAGTAAAGTTCGCCCCGGGACATCGGCCGATGAAGCCGCTCCAGCACTTGACCTCGTGCGCCAACTGCAGTCGTAGGTCTGACATAGCCCGTAGACCATTGCCTCATTCGAACCCCGAAGGGCTAATGCATCAACCGGGTAAACCCGGGACACGCCGGGCCGATATTGCCGAAATACATCAGCCAGGAATCGAACCCGGGTCTCTCGCATACGAGACGACCGCTCTACCGAGCGGAGAAGGGATGTACCTTAGAGACGTAGTAATTTGTAAAACAGATTAAATCTACAAGCCGCGTAAAAACTTGCCGCTGACTACTGGTGCGCATTACTTACAAAAATGCCAGTACCCAACCCACCGCTAACTAAAAGCGGTATTACACCCCCCCCCCCCCCCACCCCCCAAAAAGCAGCACTTCAAGATGAGCAATACAGTACAAGCCGCCTACAGGCGGCCCGCATCCCGCACGAGGCCGCGCAGGTCGGGCCGGTCGTCAGGTCTACGGGGCGGGCACGCCGCGAATCGCCATGCCCGCCGCCTGTACCGGCACCGGACGCCGGACGCCGGACGCCGTCGTTCGACCGTCGCCCGTCCGTCGACGGACGCCGGGCCCCGGGTCGGCGGACTGCCCCCGCACCGCGGCGACCCCTTTTTACAGCATCATTTTACAGCATATACTTGGACCACCGTATAGTCGCCATTTACCCAAGGAGGCACTGTTTGCCAAAGAATGTCAGCTCGCTTACATCGAAGGCTAAGACAAGAACCACAGGCTTGGCCTGGGTGTCTCCTAGCGCAAAAAGATGGTTGAGGGTGGGTGGGTGCGCGAGCCGGTTGAGGCGAGCGCAAAGCAGAGAGTGCCTGTGCCCGAGGGTGGATCCCTCAGGTCGTAGTGCTGGTGCGGGCCGGCAGGCCTTAGTCCGTGCGCCGACCTCGGGGGTCGTGCGCAGTACAACATAGCTAATGTACTGTAAACCTCTAGATGACTACATCTGACCATTTACCCAAGGAGGCACTGTTTGCCAGAGACGAAAGCCAAAGGCTAGCACAGGAAGCTTAGGCCGGCGGCCGGACGGGGACGAGCCAACCGAAGAACCTCCAGGCCGCAGGAGTCGGGCGCATGGTCGGGTCGATGTACTTCCCGGTGACCACCTCGCTGTTCTTCGACCAATCGCCCATGTGTTTGATGGCCGGCAAGGGGACGCCGACGCAGCTTGCTGCGGAAGCGGCACCCTTGCGTAAACTGTGCGATGTCCACTTGAAACCGGTGGGAGGTCGGGCGCCTGCCGCCAGGTAGGCTTCCCGCAACCACTCGGTAAGAGTGGCTGAAACCGACCAAGTGGCGGAAGACTCCAGCGGGGAGATGCTCCAGAACTTGGGCGGCGGGCTGGCGCCGTAGAAACGGCGGCAGTAGGCGTCGCGACTGACGGTGTACCAGTCCAGCAGGTCAGCGAAGTCCGGAACGGCGGCGATGGGCAGAATTATCAGGGGCTTAGCGGAAACCCTCGTACGCTGGTCGCCTTTCTGTTTGCGGACGTACAGTAGAATGCTTCCGGACGGCCGGTCGACCACTAAATCACCGGTCTCGCAGCTAATGCCGGACTCCGCGCGGCACAGGAAGACGTACGCCGTAATCGTCGCGAGCGCGGCTCTGAAAGCGCGGATGTCCGCAATATTAGCGGGTTCCCACACCAATGTCTGCCGAAATCCAATCGCGGTGTTTAGGATGTCAGCCGCAACGGGCGCATGCAGGGCGACGCGGACGTCTTCCGCCGCAAGACGCTCTTGCTGGATGGCCAGGCCGCGGCGCGCGTCGGCCACCATTTCGCCGAGGGCGATAGGCTGGCGCTGATGGTCGCGGAAGTACTTGTTGATGGACGAGTAGTACTGTTGAAGGGACTCCGCGCCGACGGTACCTTGCATGCCCAGCTAGGCAGTGTAGCGGACGATCGTGCTGGTAGTAGCCTGCAGCGGGCGTAAGCCCTCCTGCTCGCAGAAAGTAGCGAAAGAGCGCATGCCGCTGTCGTAGTTGCGGTAGGTGCCGGCCGCCAGCGAACCCGTAAGCAACCCGAGCGCCGCTTGACCAACGTCGTCGGTCCCCAACAAAGACCGGAGCTCGGCCGCCATTGATGCCGACCAGGGCGCCTCAGAGCCGGAGCGCACCGCAAGCCGGTAGCGCGCGCGTCGAGTGTGGGACAGGCGGCCCAGGTATTGCACACCGTACTGCACACCGTACTGCACACCGTACTGCACACCGTACTGCGCACTGTACTGCAGCGACGGCTGCACGGCCATAGCCCGGCCTAGCGACCCACGGCGGAGGTGCAGCCATGCCGGCGTGGCAACCGAAAGGCCACGACGCTCCAGCCGGGCAGTCCGACCCCCGCGCGCGTTCCCCGCCGCCCAGGAAAGAAGAGGTCGCGGGTAGGCGGGTAGACAATCGTCTCGGTGGCGAGGTCTTGCAGCAGCTGGTACCAACGCCGTCCCGGCCAGTGCGGTGCGATGACCGTGGCGGCCGCGCCCGACTGTCGCAGTTTGTCCGCCAAATCGTCCAACAAACCCCACGGGGGATTGCAATAATTGTGTTCCCTGCGCCAGAGCTCGTCCGGCAAATGGAGAGAATCCACCGCTTCGCAATGCGGGTCGCGCCAGCGGGAATTGTACCGTGGAAGTTGCGTATTTTCCATCGACGCAAATCTGTCGACGGTGTGCGGACCCCACAAGCGCTGCAGGTACGCGAATATCCGCGGATTGAGCTGCCAGTCGGAGTCGTCCAGCTCCCTGCTGAGTCGGTCCGCCCAAACGTTGGCTGCAGACTGGATGTACCGGGGCCTGATGGAGATGTCGTGGATATCCAGGAGGTGCCACAGCTTGCGGAGCTCCTCCATCATGACGGGCGACCGAGAGGTAAGGTTGGTCAGCGCTGCCACTACGGCCGTGTTGTCCTCGTGCAGTAAGACGCGACGTCCTCGGAGCTGCGGCAAAAACGATTCGACCGCGTGACGTACCGCGCGAAGCTCCTTCCACGTGATGTGATGCGAGCTGTCGTCCTCGTACCAGAAGCCGCGCGCCTGGTAAGCGCTGTTGTTGTTCAGCACAGCCCCCCATCCGTACGAGCTGGAGTCCGCGTGCAGATACGCGGTCTCCACAGGCTTGTACATAGAGCGACCGTTGTGCTGCGCAGGTACCTGGGTCCACCACTCTAGGTCGCGGCGCAGCTGGTTTGTCATCTTGACGCGCCCGCCCCAGCCCTGCCGGGTTGCGAGGACGCAGTGCAGCTCTCGCAAAAAGAAACGGGCCGGCGTAACTGCCAAGTACAGGAACTGCGCCTTGCCCGCAAAGGACGCCAGCTGCCGAGCCGGGAGCCAGCGCTGGTTGGAGGCTGCGCGGCCAAGGAGCGAACGGGCGGCCTTGGCTAGCGCGATGAGCTTCTCCTCGGGGGCGCGGAACTCGCCGCGCTTCAGGTCGATGATCAGGCCCAGGTGAGGGCCGACCTGGGTGGGCTCCCAGACTCCCTTGTTGGGGTTGCGCAGCAGGCCCATGCGGTATAGCAAGGTGCTTAACCGGACGCGTAGCTCCAGGGCTGCCTCGCGGGAGTCCGCGAGGAAAAGGAAGTCGTCCATATAGGGTAGGAGCCGCTCGCCCCGCCAGCGAGTGTTGCGCAGGAAACGGCGAGTAGGCTTGGACGGGGCCGTGGGAGGCAACGCTGGGTCGCGCCGCTTCAGGGGCGTCCGCAGGTAGTCCGTAAAGGCCGCCGTCAACTTGCAGAAGTAGTACGACGAGCCTGTCCAACCCATCGGTAGGCACGCAAGTCGCCACAGCTCCCCTCGGTAGTTCACGGTAAAAAAGTCGCGGTCCTCCTCCCGAATCCCAAGGGCGTAGTAGCCATCGGCCAGGTCCATCGACACGAACCAATCTCCCGCGCGCGCCAGGTGCCGCAGGTGCTTGAGCGTTTCGTAGGACATCGTGAAAGTCTTGCACCACTTGTTGAGCTCCCGTAGGTCGATGATGAGGCGCCACTTGTTGGTGCCGGGCTTGGGGACTAGAAACATTCTGGATACCCACTTGTTGCAGTGACCTCGCTCCCACGCGCCAATCGCCTCGAAGCGGGGCAGTTCTGTAGCCATGAAGTCCAGTTGTGCCTGAGTGGCGTCGCGCATAGAGACGCCGTGGTTGTAGGGGTGAGGGCGTCGCCCGTTCTTGAAGCGTATCCGGACCCCTTGGCGGATCCAACTCAAGACTTGTCCGCTCGCGCCGATGCTTTCCCAGTCGCGCCATCTTCTCCGCACGCGGTGTCGCATGTAGAGGGAGGTAGGCGTACAGGAGTCGGCGTGGCGGGCCACACCGTCACTTGGTGACTTTGGCCTTGGCCTTGTCGGACGCTGCGGCTGTCGCTGCGGCCTTCCGCGCCGCAGCGGCTTGCTCGCGTTGCTTGCGCCTCTCGGCGGACTCTGTGGGGGCGGGCTTGTCGGGGGTAGCCTTGGCGAACGCGGCCGCGGCACGGGCCTTGCCCGCTGCGGAAAGGCTGATCTCGAGGGTCTTGTCGTCGAACGCTCGGCGGAGTTGGTCGAGTTGCCCGGACACGGCGATGCGCCGTGGGGTGCAGAACTTTGCGTGGGCGAGCTCGGCGAAAACACGGTCCGCCTCTGTAGCCGTTGGGCCATTCTTGGCGAGCTGGAGGTAGCCCAACCGGGAACGGGTGGCCTCCTCCGCCGCCAAGTGGGTGCGGTAGCAGGCGCGGAGCTCGGCAAGGGCCGCAGCCTTGCTTGCTGGCGTAGCAGACTCGGTCGAAAGCGATTCCAGAGCGCCGCGCATCGCCTCGTTGGCGCAGCTACTGAAGAAGGCATAGCAGCCTAGGTGCAGGTATTCGTCGTACGCTGCCTGACTCCGCTTATCCGCGAGGGCGCGGGCGGTAGGTGTCGTCGGTCAGGGTCCACAAGCGGGGCTCGTCGACGTCGCGCGGAGGGCGCTCCAGACCGGGGGGGATGACTCGGCCGTAGTAGGCAAAGTCGACGTACTCGAGCTCGTTGTCGGGTGCGTCTAGCTCAGCAGGAAGGGGCTCTTGCGCTCCTTGCTCACCACCCTCGGGCGCAGGCGTGCCCGCGGGGTTGGCTGGCTGGGTACCTTCGGGAGGAAGCGGGTTAGTGGGGGGGGCGAGTCGAGCGAGCAAGGCAGCCGTAGCAGCCTCAAACTGCCCGGCCAGCCGCTTCTCCAGGGCTTCCGCTTGGGCCGTCAGGCGTTTCTCCAATTCCGCGACAGATGCCGCCGTGGCGCCGACCGGGGCGTCGTCCACTAAGGCGTCTTCCGGTACAGGGCGAGGGGGCATCCTGCTGTCGCGGGGTGGGGAAGGTGTAGCGTCTCGGGAGGCTGAGGCTCGGGTCCGAGTCGGCATAGAGTAAGCTGACACTCTGCTCGACTGCTAGAGTCGAGACTGCTTGCGCGAGCCGGTTGAGGCGAGCGCAAAGCAGAGAGTGCCTGTGCCCGAGGGTGGATCCCTCAGGTCGTAGTGCTGGTGCGGGCCGGCAGGCCTTAGTCCGTGCGCCGACCTCGGGGGTCGTGCGCAGTACAACATAGCTAATGTACTGTAAACCTCTAGATGACTACATCTGACCATATAAATAAGGCGGGCACGTCTCGCTTGCTGATTCAGCAGTAAAAACGCATTGCGGTACCGCGTTATTTTGGCGTATCAGACGGACATATGACGTGCCTGGGCTAGAATACACGCGCGTCCATTCAGAAATGAGCAGTACACGTACCTGCACCGTGAAATCAAACGAGCGAATACCGAACGTATGACGGTTCATACACGAAGCGCGTATGACGGAGGACGGAGGACGGAGGACGGACGGACGGACGCCTAAAGATCCGTCATAAAACCGTATTGTAACCGGTATCGATTCTCTCGTATTCCAGACGATTTCAGACGCGGTCCTCCTTTTCCTCCGCTCAACCCAAGAGGTAGGGGAACTAATGATGTACTGTACGCTCATCGTACAACGACCTGCAGCGCGCGCGGTGAATAGCAGGAGCGTTTCGTTGAAATTCAAAATAAAGAATGACGACATGCTATGTGAGCAGTAGGAGACGCATCACTCTGAACTCATCTTCTAACCTCGCCGCCACGCAGCCCCTGCCGTTGCATACATGTCATTTTCCCGTCGGCAACGAGTTCGAAATCCTAGCCGACATCCAATGCCCCCGTGCTCGCCATGTTTGGTCTCTAGGACGGGCCGCATACGAGTTCGGCGAAGGCGATCGAAGCCGCCACAACGTGATACAACGGCATGCTCTCCTCCGACCTCTACTTCAAGACCAACGACAAGCTGGCTAGCCTCGTCTACGACCTTACCGGTAGCCTCCATGGTCCACGTACCTCGCAAAGCGTGCATATATAGAGCGATTGCATATTAAAGCAAAGGCCAACAAGGCGGCCACGAGGGCCAATTCCCAAAAGCGGACGAGGATAGCCACAACCCGGGGATCCCCGCCGTCATATACAACACATGTGCTTTGTGACAACTAGATAGGACACGAGGTAGCTAGCAGCGGCAGTGTTGCATCCCATCCCGTGGTACACTTCGTCGCTACGAGTAGGAGCATCCGACGCGCGTGACTTGGCATCATCCGGCGTGCCGGACTACTTGGTCGCTATAGCGCAGCAATGGCCCGTAGGAAGCCTTGACCGGGCAAGAGGCGAGTCAATATGTGAGGCAATAGCGGACATGTAATCAAACCAAAACATCAGATCTAAATCTGATGATTACATATGTGCTAGCTGCATCTTTCAAGAAATCTATACCGAAATCCAGGAGGAAATACCGCCACTACCAAAGGCGTGAACCGCCATGGCAGCCACCGACCATGCATCGCCACCCGCCACCCGCCGCTCCACGCAGTAGGGAGGCTCTCCCTAGTACACAATCCCGGCCCAGTCCAGTAGCGGCACTAGGCCGAATGTAGTGAGGTGGAGGCGCCGACATGAAAGGAGCTTCGAAGAGGTCTCGCAGCAACGAGCGGAAGTCGGGGGGGGGGGGGGGGGGGGGGGGGGGGTTCAAGCCATAACGGGGTGCCACGGGCGGGTATCCAACGCGGGCCTCCTAAAGCCAAGTCCGCAGCCAGCTCGGTCGCGTCCCCTTCCGCCGAACGTATAACTCCCTCCCCATCACATCCCGGGCCACGGCAATAGCGGCACTAGGCCGAATGTGAGATGGAGGCGCCGACATGACGGGAAGGGAGAGGGAGCTCAACGAACAGCGAACTAGAAGTTGACCGGACCAGCAACGACATAAGATGCCGGTGTCCAGCTCGCACTGCTCCTCCGCGGCAATGACAACACGGGCGGGTCCAAGGCTACCAAGGTGCCACCCGTGCACGAGCGCCGCCCCCATCCACAATTGGGGGTGGAGGCGGCGGACGGAGGGCTCGCGACTCAAAGGGCCGAGGACGGTCGTCGGGTCCACCCAAGCAGCGGGTGGGTGGGGAGAGGGAAGACGAAACCCTAAATCAAATCTCCAATCTTGCCTCATAATATTGTGCTTTATGATCTAAACTAGTTTATGGGGTTTCCATCCTTGACCTAACCGCTTTTCAGCTACAAGTGCTGCGCAGTGGTACGGGAACTAGTAACTGTTGTTGCGCCCTTGTTGGGTGCAGCACGAGTAGACATAAAAGCAGCCAGAACAGCTGAGCCTGCCATCTTCCAGTTTTCGCTGCGTTCCACGCAGCGATGTAAAAACTGTCTCGTAACCCGTTGCGAGCAAGGTCACCCCAGGTTGTTCAAGACCACACCCGGCTCGCCACCCGAGTGTGATATTCTCGTCCGTACGTCCGTGCGTTACCATGCCAGATGGAGAAGAACCCGTCGCCGAGCCGACGTTGGAGTCGCTGAACGCAGATATGAGGGCCCAGTCTTCATTACTGCGAGAGCTGGCTACAGCTGTGGCACAATTGACGGCTCGTGATCGTGTTGTTGATGGAGAAGGGGCACATGGCTCCGGCTCCGGGCAGCGCTTCGCGGGACAGCCGACAGGCAGCGGGGGAGCCGCAGAGCGCCCCGACTTGCTAGAGCTAGCCCAGAGCGGCCGTGTCGGAGCAAAATCCGTGAGTGCCGAGGATGATTACCTCGCGGTGCCAGAGCTACTGCAGAGAGCAGATTCTGGTTACGAGGCCGTTCGACCGGTCAGCCGAGTGCCTGGACTTTTCCCTTTGAGCACCGACCTAACGAACGAGTACCTCAAGCAGGATGACCGGCGTCTGCCGGCCCAGGAGGAGTACTTGTGGATGTCGTGTTTCGGGGCCCACATGGCCGCCCTTTTCGTGGCGCTCGACGAGCTGCTACCTTACGTCCCCGCCACTAACCAGGACTTCACCCCCTACCTCGCGAGAGCTCGGAATCACGCCGAGGCCATCGACAAGGCGTTTCGTTTTCGTCTAGCCTTCCTGCGGAGGCTGAATGAGATCAAGCGTGTGCACGGTGACCAAGGTGTTCTGGACGTGCTGCGAGCTCAGCATTTTCAGCCTGCTTCGGAGCATCTGGGTTCTGCGATTTTTGGGGACCTCATGAGGGACTACGAGCGTCGTGTCTTCGAGGCGACCGTTGCCAGCAGCGCCAAGGCGACCGCTACTTCTCGAGTAGCGGCTGCAGCTGCAGGTCGCGGGCGTGGGCGAGGACGTGGCGGCGGACGTGGACGCGGCCGCGAAGGTGAGCACGAGTGACGGCGTGGGGCGCCGCTCGTCGGAGCTGCAGGAGCCTTGCGAGGTCACCTTTCGGTGACCGCCGCAAGACGTACCCTTGCAGCTCAACGGCGGGATGAGCGCCATGTGTCATGACCTGACCCCCCCCACCTTACAGACTTCATTTAGACCTTCCTCGGTGCGGCGCTTATCACAGCTACAGCCGAGTGCGGCTCAACCATCCGCACACCTGCACATGGCGGCTCAACCATCCGCCTTTCTTACAACCCCATCTCTGCGTTCGTCGGTTGTTACACTACGTGTTACAACCGGTTCGCAACGACCAAGTTTCGCGCGTGTACGTTACGCACGGGACAGGCGCTACGAGCGCGAAGGGCGCGCGGGGCGGCCCTCTTACCTGAACCTAGCCCCGCAAACCCGTACTGGAGCTACTGCAAACCCGTCCAGCAACTACCGGCCAACCGCCGGGAACCTAACCGCTGCTGCCGAGTACTTTGCGAACAGTAGCCGTACCGGTGGAACTCTGTCAGTAAAACGACGCACTTACGTAATCGACGAGCCCGCAGCTATCGCTCCATGGGCTGCGTCACTGCGATCTCGGCTGCAGGACGCGTTCGGCTCAGACGAGCTAGGGCAGCGGACGCTGGACCTGCTCTCCAGCTCCCTCAGCGCGCAGACCCTCAAGAGCTACGCCGGTAGGCTGTCTCAGTTCGCTGAGTTCTGCCACGACTCCGAGAACATCAGCCCGCTGGAAGCGACTACTGCTACTGTTGTCCGAGTCCCACCTCGACTACCGAGCCCTCTTGGCCTCGGTTGTCAACTTCCTGTTCTTTGCTAGGGGCCTTACTGGCGTCTCCTGTCGAGTGCAAGATGTGCATGTCGACACCTACAACATCACCTTGCAGATCTACCGCGAGAAGGGTCGCGCTGGCCGTCGGGGACCCGACGACCTGCGCGTACTTCTCCTTCCAGTGTCCGAGCACCCTCGAGTGGCACGACTCTTGCGCTACTTCATCGACAACGTCCAGTCTGTCCCCCTGGTTACTGTTGGCTTGGCTGCCTCCAACTTCTGGGCTGTCAATGTGGCTGAGCAGTCAAAACCTTGGACTGCGGCTACGATGTCAGACTGGTTGTCTACAGCGGTCAACCTAGTCAACGCTGCCCCTCCTGCTGGCACTTCCTGGACTTCACACAGTCTACGCAAGGGCGCAGCCTCTGCAGCAAACGCCATCGGAGCGCCACTGTCCCACATCCGCTACCAAGGCGGCTGGGCCACTAACTCCGATGTCGTTCTGGACTACATCGACCCCAACGTTCTTCCTTCTCCTGGCGCGTGGTTCTTCTTTGGACACATCGCCCCCCTCCGCCACTTCCAAGTCCAACAGGACTCCGCAGCGGTGGCCTTCCCAGTGCCTCCTTCATGACTTGGCGCTACCCCTTCTCCGTCAAATCCACCGCTCTCTACGTTCGCTCAAGACTGGCAAAACCAGACTCAACTTTGAAATGATCTAAACTATAGTTTATGGGGTTTCCATCCTTGACCTAACCGCTTTTCAGCTACAAGTGCTGCGCAGTGGTACGGGAACTAGTAACTGTTGTTGCGCCCTTGTTGGGTGCAGCACGAGTAGACATAAAAGCAGCCAGAACAGCTGAGCCTGCCATCTTCCAGTTTTCGCTGCGTTCCACGCAGCGCCCCCCCTGACTCCGTTTTCCCTCCACGCTTTTCGCTAAACCTTCCTGCCAATTTCGGCTCTTGACCGTGTAAAACAGCCTGCGCGACCTTTTTGGCAAAACCAGACTCAACTTTGAAATTGAATAAATGCATATATTACCGCACTGTCAAATGTTGACATACGAGTACTTGCCATCTAAGCTCTCGCACCGCCTTATGGGACATGCAACCATTGGCTGATGGTAATCTGGCAAATGAAAAACAACATACACTCATGTCGTTCACTCATAATTCCTATTCGTTGTATTCCGTGTTTATATATTGGTCAAACTAATCCTCTCTATGAGCAGATGTAGTCGCATCACGTGATTAATGATAACGCTAAAGTACTTGCTTCATCACGAGTACTAGATGACAACATGTAAGGGGGTACAGTAGTCGGTAATGTCACCGCAATTTCAAAAGGATTGGTGATCTCGCGTGATGTATGCTGCCTTAATGTGAAAATGTACACTAAATTTCAGTCAGTCGCTTAGTATTGTAGCCGAGTTGAGGACGTTGTGCGGGTTTATTATTTACATGAGCTAGCTGCAAAAGGCGATGAGGGAACCACTCGAATAGGCAATAGAAAACGTCCACTACAATAATTGCGAGGTGGAAGCATCACCAAAAGAGGGTGCGGAATGAGCACGGGCAAATGCACCAGACCTGGCCATATGCACTCCGGCAGAGAGAATGCCGCCCAAGGTACCATGCACGCAAGCTGAGACTCGCTGCAACAACCCCCGCCGCGTGCGCGAGCGACAGGTGATGGCAGAACTCAGCGGGCTGGCCGGCAACAAAGTTCCGAAGAGCATGGACGGACTGACCACGAAGGAAGCATGAAGTCGGGGCGGAAGGACCGCCAGGGAAGTTGCGCACAACAAGTAGCACCGCGAAGATGTAGACTACCACCGTTAAAGCGGATTTTCCGAGGCGGCCGCGGTCCTCAACCACAAAAGGGCAGTACCGGTGAACACCCTACACCGGGGCGGAAGACGCCCGGTCCGCCGCTAGCTAGTTGGCTCCGCCTCGGTCGCCGCGATCCCCGGGGTGCGCCAGCGGGGGTCGTTGCCCCAAGTGGGGGTCGTGGAGGACACGCCCGCGAAATCGACAATGTAATCGCACGCCCCCCCCCCCCCCCCCCCCCACCCCACCCCACCCCGCCAGCGTCAAATCTGACGGCCGCAAGCGGTCCGCTGGATGACGCAGCCCACTCGTCTCAAGGGTCAAGTCGCCGACTCCCGAGCGGTCCCGGTCGAGCACCGCCCCCGCTTCGATCGCCACGGAAGCCCACAGATTTTCCCCCGTTGTGCAGATAGTCGCTACGAGTACTTGTAGTCGAGTACTTAACTTGTACATCAAATTCGGTATTAGACCCCATTTGATGGCCCGGAAAAACGGCATTAGATATGTGTATGAGCCATATTAGACGGGCGGTGGGTTGACGAGTGGAATCGTGCTTTTGTACGGAATTTGCGGCCGTGCCAGCCCAGGGCTCGCCGATTGTTTTATTGGCAGATCATTTTAAAACGTTTTTAGTCCGAATCGTTGGTATGTGGGAGCGGCTCTAGCGCGCGCCAATAAAATGAATTATTTCGCCCCCCAAAAATGCGATGTGAGCCAGTCATCCCCCGAGTCCCGCATAGCCCGGTGCGGCCGAGACCCACCACCTCCGTCACCGGACGATCCTGCTGGAGCAGCCGCCATCAGGCCAGAAGCCGGCACCGACCAAAGCCGCCAGCAAAACGGCCAAGACCAAGCAGCACCGCAGCCGCAGCCGCGCGCCGCAGCCCGGGGCAAGCCATATCTTGGCCGACAGCGCAGCCGTAGCTAGCGGCGCAAAACAAAAATAAAAATGAAATTTGAAACTTAGAATTAAATATGTTGCAACATCCTTATCCACTTGTCTCTGCCGCCCGGACCGAGTTGTTATCAGGGCATGCCATCTCTAACTACAATAGGAACACACTAGGTGTATTACAGCTCCGGCTGCCGGATTCCTCTTCTGTGTCCAACCCTTCCGCTGTCCATTGTAGCCGTAGGCTGCCCCTCTTATGTGCTACCTCCGCCTTCGCAGCGTCTCCGACCGGCGCGTGCGCGCCCAATTCGTCAGAGCCCGACGCGTCCTATGGGTATTTGGTCCTTTGTGCGTAACTTCGACACGGTGCTCGGGTAGCACAAAACAACAGCAGAGTCTTCGAGCAACGACAACAACTGGGCGACAGCCGACGAGGAGAAGGAACCAATGCATTCCGGGCTAGGAAAACCGGACGGAACAACGAAAATATCCCCGCGCTTTGACTGTAGCCGACCGGCAGCGTTACCCCCGCCCCATGCGACCCAATATTGACTGGGTAACCGCCACGCCCGAATATCGAAGATTTTGGAATTTGTTAATCATTCCCCGCCCGTAGCAGACAGTGCACTCCCCCGACATGCAGGCTTCGTACAAGCGCCGGTGCTCGACATGCCATGAAATGAACGACAGATACTGCGCCACAAAATAGTAGAGGAGGGCACCATAGCCCCCATCACCCAACCCTACTTGCCGGCTCAACGCTAAATACTGAGCGCCTCATAGCTATTCCGCCTAGGCCCCCTCCCCAATAACACCTCAATATTAGTAAGCGGACACCTTTGGTTCCCTAAGGTTGCATATTGAGCTCTTTTGACGGGTTGGGTCTGACTAAGGTAGAGGCAACAAAGGAGCGCTATTGTCTTAGGTATGGCCCAATGAAAGGAGGAGGGGTTCGGGCATACATGAGGATGGCCGGTAGCTTGAAATGTGGTTACACTGAGTGTTGCCTATAATGGTTGGAGATAGCATGCCCTTAGAGCACCTCGGTCAAAACCAGTGGATGCGGGAGATTGGCACCTTGTAATCAATTTCAATTTCGGCTGCCTGAACGCATGATTGTGGAGGCTTTGATGGTGGGGAAGGGGTAGGCGGGGAGGGGGGGGGTCCACTACAGGGGGCGCCCTAGCTGCAAACGGCCTCGCAACTAAACATTTGGGCGGATTGACCAGGGTTGTATGAGGGCACGAGGAATCCTTGCCAAGGCAGACGAATGTGGTACTGGTTAGATAGGGACTACGCGCAAGGGGGTTTACAAAAATATCAAAAAGGAAATTACAAAGGAGAAGGCATATGCCCGATAGCCGAGATATACCTAGCCTTCAGAGGGATGCACGCTTCCAGTCCGCTTTTTAATCAGTGGACCTTATGCATGTTCGTGCCGGCGGGCCGTAATAAGACAGCTCGCATGTTTTGCACCGACTAAACAACAACACCAAAGTTGTAAGAGACTTCAAATTTCCATTACTCATTGTAGTACTGTAACCGGGCGCAAACTGGGCGCATAAGGCGGAGAAGCCGCGAAGCCAGTGATAGTAGATAGACATGCGGAGCAGCCCAAAGGTTGCATCGGAAGGAGGCGGGGATGGAAACCGAAGAGGAAGGCCGGTAGCCGGAGCTGTAATACACATCGGTGTACCTACTATGGTTAGAGATGGCTGGCAGGCCCTAGGAACAACTCGATCCGGGCGGCGGAGCCCAGCGGATTAGCACGTTGTAAATCAATTTCAATTTCAATTGTATTTTTTTATATTTCACACAAGGGCTTATTTCCATTGTATTACTCGGCGTATGGAGCAGTACATAGTCGCAGCTGGTACGTGTCAATAAGTACATGTACCGGGTAGTATACTACACTTCAATATTATTGGCAAACCCTAGCTCGGGTAGCAGGGTCGCCGTACTTAGCGAGCCAAGGCACGGGGCGATAAACCTAAACAGGATTTCATTTGCCCTAGGGTGTGGACAACACTTGCCACATGTGGGGCATAATCAATTTAGCCGTGTACAATTAGATGTAGGTGTAGTGGGTAAATTCGAGATGCCAAAACGGCGTAGTTTACATCAACCCCCATTTACATCTAAATAATCATGGCGCCACGGTATCGTCGAGTCTAAGGCATCTACCCTTAGCCTACCCACCCATACTCGAGTCGCTAGCTGCATTTGGTATCATGGGCGATCTCGCGAGTAGTGCGTGTTAGCGGGTTTATTTGTATCCGAGCGCTGCGGTACACGCTTCATGTTACCTACACGAACGCATCCAATGACGATTAGGCCTATGTACACCTTGCTACAAATTAAACTTTATGAAGATTGCATTAGCCCGCGGCAGTCTCGCGGCGCGACGTGTTTTGACCCCATGTTCCGATTCCAAAACAGGAACAATGCATGGTGCAATCTTTGAGACGGACAAATAGCGCCCGGAAAACTGTTGCATTTGTGTCGCCACTTTGACACCGTGCCACAAGATTGACATTGAACCATACGGTCTAGTACTAGCATCCACCGAAGGGATACAAGACAATCGACGGCTAGTATCCCGCTAACGGTACGTGTACGGGGATGTCTTGCGCCCCGGCGAACGTGCCTCCGCCCAACGTCGCTACGATCCATTCCCCGCCAGCCAAGACCGGCCCACCAAATAACTCGCAACGGGCACGTGGATCCCTCGTCTATGGCACGAGTCGGCACGGTCGGCCGCAACATCTTTCGGCCATGCCGGCGTTCAGGCGAGCGTTGAGCTAAGCCTAGCCAGTGCGGTTTACCCTTTTCCAGTTTTGCGGCTAACGGAACACGGGTCTCGGCCCGCAAGACTGCCCCCGCCAGCTTCCCTCGGGGACGTTCTTCGCATTTCCTAGCTTTGCTTTCATGTGAACACATGCTTGGTTTTTTATGCAAATAAGCAAGCTGCAGACTTTTTCGGTAAGTACCCGTATGCGGTACGGGCACGTGGCATGGGTACACGCGCGCGTCCCACGTGATGTCGGCGTAGCTGTGTCTTCCTTTTTTGTACAAGGTGGAAAAAACGTACTGTTCTCTATGCCCGTGTTCACATCGTGTATTTAACAACCACTTTCCCACGCAAACGTATCACACTAAGTTACAATGGTTTATAAACCCAAGTTGCGAGGAAGCCCCTTGAGCCCCCGCTCCCGCCCTCCAGCACAACACTGGAGGTTCCGAGAGGTTGAGCAACTCGGGTAGTACGGGCACAACGCGGCAGAGGGGCACGGAGATACACTTCCGAGCATCGCCCGGTTCCCCAAATACGAGCGCCACCCCATGACCGGGCCACACCCAGCCAAGCCCCTCCACCTACGGGCGAGTGTAGAGCTGTATTTGGCTATGACACGCAATATGCTCGGAAGGGGAGGTTCAGAGACTATATGGGAGCCGGTGCTGCGGCGGGGCACCGCCGTGCTCAAGATATAGTCCCTCACCACCTAAGAGGGTGCATGTAGTGAGCTTCCTAGCTAGGGAGGGGTGAGCTACGGAAGCTAGGCCGTTCCTAGCTATGTGATATCGTATGATGTGAAGCTACTATGGGAGTGAGCTCCGCGGCTCGGAGGTTGGTGGAACGGCATGGCCCCCTCGTGACTGCCCATGTTAGTAAATATATGATCTCGAGGCATGGATACCGCTTTGGGCTCCCGTGGGCTTTGTGGGCTTCCGTGGCGATTGCCGATTGAAGCGGGAGCGGTGCTTGACCATGACCGCTAGGGAGTCGGCGACTTGACCCTTGAGACGAGTAGGCTGCGCCCAGCGGACCGCTTGCGGCTGTCATATTTGACGCTGGCGGGGTGGGGGGGGCGGCGCGCGATTACATGACCGATTTCGCGTGCGTGTCCTCCACGACCCCCACTTGGGGCAACGACCCCCGCTGGTGCAACCCGGGGATCGCGGCGACCGAGGCGGAGCACAACAAGCTGGCGGTGGACGTCGCGTCTTCCGCCCCAGTGCACGGTGTTCACCGGTATTGCCGTTTTGTGGTTGAGGACCGCGGCCGCCTCGGAAAATCTGCTTTGACGGTGGTCTACATCTTTGCGGTGTTGCTTGCGGTGTCTAAACCTCCCTGCTGGCGGTCCCTCCGCCCCGACTTCATGCTTCCTTCGTGGTTAGTCCGTCCATGCTGCTCTTTGGAACTTTGTCGCCAACGAGCATGCTGAGTTCCGCCATCACGTATCACGCACGCGGCGGGGGTTGTTGCAGCGAGTCTCAGCTTGCGTGCATGGTACCTTGGGCGGCATTATCTCTGCTGGCGTGCATACGGCCAAGTCTGATGCGTTTGCCCGTGCTCATTCCGCACCCTCTTATGCTGCTGCTTCCACCTCCGTCGCAGTTGCTGTAGTGGACGTTTCCTATTACTGCCTTTTCGGGTGATTTCCTGATCGCCTTTTGCAGCTAGCTCATGCACCTATTGTTATAAACCCAGTATCATCAGGATGGGAGTGTGCCACACCGCTGGCCGTGTGGTATCCGTCATGATTTCGGGGTTGCAAATGGGCAAACCAGCGCATGCGTGTCCCCCGCTGCCTTGCCACAATTTTGAAGTGTAGCGACTAGTGCTGTAGTACTACTGTAAGCAGGCGCGGGCTCGGCTACATGCGCGCCATGGCATGGCGCACAGTATTATGCTGCTCAAGCTGCTGCGACATCGCGTTAGCTAGCGCGAGTCACCCCGGTCTAATCAACGCTCACAAATGGTGTCTTACTACGGGCCTGCTCCTCACCTCAAGACCCTCTTCACAGCTGTGGTACGCCCTGCCAGGGACGTTGGGACTGCACCGCACTGTACGAGTATTCGGGTATATGTACGCCTCGGAGTATGATACGCGTACCAACGAATGCGTAGACTGTGAACCCCTGGCTTCCTCTTCGGGACGGAGCTTTAGCCGTGGGTGCTCCTGCCTCAAGCTGGTGCTGCCGTGCCGGAGAGTGAGCATTTGCCGCCTTTGCTGGATAGGCTCAGACTATACACCGCGCGGGGGGTATGGAGTCGGTCGCGGGCTTAGCGGTGTGGCGGATGCTATGCCTATCTTTTCCCTTTTTATGTCATTTCTTTATTGGGTGGGGTGGGGGGGGGGGGGGGGGGGGGGTCTGGGGGCGGGGGCACCTTCTTGCACCAGTCATTCGCAATGCCCTGCGTGTCGCTTTATTCGGTGCCTGCTGCGCTGAAGATCGACAGGCGTGTTTTCATTTATTTGCAGGTGGTTCATACGTCAAGCTCGGCAGCATGCCGCGCGTCAGGAGCGCGCGTGCGGCGCTTCAATCTGTCTGGCTGGCCGCGCTGCTCTTTTGTGTGCACCCGCAGCAAACGCAGGCAGCGCTGCGGCCCAGATCAATGGCCCTCACATCCTCAGAGGGCGCCGGCGACCCGGGAAGCGCGCACTCGGCATCGCGCACGACGCATGGGAGGCGGCTGAAGCAGCTGTTCATGGACGGGGAGTGGGAGGTGTACGAGGCGCTGGATTACGGCGCCATCTTCCAGGCCGCCAGAATGGCGGCCACGCCCGAACGAAGGCGCGCTGCCACCGTCCACTCTTCAGCATTGTGTCCCAGCATGGGCGAGATGCGGTGCCATCCATCCTACATTGCATGGCTTTGACAACGGCCGACTTCCTCACTATGCCCAATTGTGCCCAAACCAGTGCTGAAATGTGTGTCTGCTTGTGCAGGATTAAAGTGATTGTGACGAATCACCTGTCGGCCAATGGGCTCGGGCTGGACACTATCATCCGAGGTACTCCACCAGCATGCACCTGGCGCGTTGTTTGTCATGGCATGCCATGGCATTGGGAGGGCTGCCCTGTCGACCTGCGTGCGCGCTGACTTGTGCTTGCGTCGCGGTGCCAACCGTGGCGGTGCAGGCCATTTCTGGATTGTGGGCGCTTGCACTGGCTTGCCGAAGCTTAAGGACGACAGCAACCTGGCCACCATGAAGAATCTGTTCAACCAAGAAACAGAGCCCATTTGCCAGATTCTGCTCAATGGGTGGGCGCCTCGCAACCCACGGGCGGTGGCCCGCACGTCCGGCTGCGGACAGCTCAGTACTAATCTTTGCCCTGTGCACCCCCACTTCTTGACCCCAACCAGCATCTCGCCCTCGTCAGACAGGTTTTCATACAGCCTCACGCCAAACAGGCTGCAGATGAGCGGGACGAGCTTTCTGCGTGCGGAGGGGCGCGGCGCCCTTGTCAGGCTAGAGGTGGTCCACGGCCTGCATACTGACTGCCATTCAGTTGGTGCTGGTGGGAACAGGAAACCGGAGAGACTCCAATCCACATCACAGCATGCCATCAAGTATGTCTTTGTGCAGCGGGGATCGGGAACTGGCGGCGCCATCCCCCAGGCCCGGCTCCGATGACACTGCCCCGCCATGTCTGTTGGCCGCAGTCGGTGGAGATTGCTGGCTGCTACTCTCTCCAGGGCGGCGGGTGTGTTAACCTACTGGGGGCAAGACTGGAGGCAAACATCGTCAGCTTTGCGGCGGCGTTCTCCTCAGTGGGTGCCCGCTGCCCCTCAAGCGCACCTTCTGCCTCGGAACACTATGCCGCGAGTGCACGCGGCCGTTGCCGCTGATGTGCTGTTGGCATGAGGCAGCCACTGCATGCTGCTTGGTTGACTGACTGCGATGTGTGCCCAGGGGGTGGGTGGAGCCATCTGGGCTGATGGGCGGGTGGAGGAGAGCGGCAGTGTGCAGGACCCGCAGGTGGACCTCAGATATGTGACGTTCTGGGAGTCACGGGTGCGCCCCTGTGCCCGCGACCATGCGCGATTGTGGCATAGACATTGGGCACGAGGTGGCCTCCCAGACCGCATGCTGTGGCATCTAATCAATGACGCACCCGGTGCCTCTGTCCCACAGGCGACCATCGCAGGCGACCAGGTTTTCTTCAGAGGGAACCTGACAAAGTTTCAATACCTTCCAACCTCGATGATGGACCTCGCTGGGGGCACCGGCTGGCAGCTGGTGACCACCAGCCCCCCGGTGCCTCCTCCTCCATTTGTGGCGGCGCCACCCCCGCCGCTACCAAACAACTTCGAAGTTCCTCCGCCGCCCCCGCCGCCGCCGCCAGACGCTCCGCCCGGAGGCTACGGCGTACGCTGCCGCTCACCCGCCCGCCAACGAGTCCATCCCACACATGCGGCTCAACATCGCGCCTCTGTCTACCCGTGCTCAGTCTGGCCGCATGTGCTGCTGCTGCGCGCCTTATGCACAGGAGTTCCAGCTGGACGAGGAGCAGCCGGATTCGTTCTTCGAAAAGAATGCCGACTTTCTGATTCTGGGAGCCATTCTGCTGGGCGCCTTGCTGCTCCTGTGCTGCGCGGGCTCCATCGGCTTGCACATCCTCATCTTGTACCGGCTTCTGTGCTTCCGCGACGCGGACAAGGCGGGCCGAAAGACGTACGCGCAGTGCCGGACTCGGTGTCCGTTGCCAATGCGTTTCGCTGCCAATGCTCGAACATTTACACCGCGACCACGCTTCGATGATTGACACATACGTTGCCGCCCTTGCAGCCTGCTGGGCAGGACCATGACCGCGCATGGCAAGGTGATGGCGGCTGGGTCGACGCTCAAGGCGGGAATGAGCAAGTTCCGGTCGCGGATGTCCATGTTTGGCGACTACGAGGGGGCCGATGACTCAGCAGGGGGCGCCTGGGACAACCTGCCCGGCCTGCAGCCCGGCGGACGGCCCAACGCTGCGACGGCGCTGCGCTCAAAAAGCACTCGCATTCTGGTGAGGCGGCCATGCACTCGCCCTGCGCCCCCTCCCCCCCCCCCCCCCCCCCCTCTCGCCCCAATGCTGTATTGCCGGCAGGCTGCAACATGTATACTTCGAGCTTTGACAGTGTACGCACTCTGTCAGGCCAACCGGCTGGCTCAGGTCGACCAGGAAAACACGGGGACGCACGACTACAAGGAGGCGACGTTGCACCCAGGCGTCGGCTCCCATACACAGCACAGCATAGCGGCCATGCAACCTATCCAGCCACCAAGCACTGGCGAGCTGTCCAAGCAGGTGGGGGAAGCCCGGTCCAAGCCCCTGCCAAACATGCCACCAAGCATTCCGCGCCGAGACCGGCGCGGTGTACGGATACACGTTGGCATATGGTAGAAACATTGGTATAAAACGTTATAAGTTATGGTATAAACGTGAAGTGTTATACCATACATTTATATTCTAAAAACTGTTCATACCAAAGTTGATGGCAACGTTTGTGCTAACATTCATACCGTGTGTACGTTGGTATACGGTGGAACGCTAATCGCGTGGGGCAGGCCCGGCGGAATCCACTGAACCACCCCTTTTGCAATTGCCCCATATTTGCACCAGCCATTCTGGGATGGCTTACTATTGCTTTCCGCTGCCGCCACTGCCTGGTCAATCATTATGTCACAGTTGTCCGTGGTATACCGCACCATATTTATTGGGTTCGCGGGTCCCAAAAATAGTGAATTGCTTTGCAGCAAGATGTCGTAAGATTTGTGCGGTATTCGTGATATATTCTTATGTATTTCAAGATGAATCGGGTTTTTGCAAGCAGGGGGGGTCAAAAATGAATACAACATTACCGCTAACCCAAAGCGCGATTACGGTATAACGTGAAACGTGTGTATTCAGAGCCTCGTGCAGGAAGGAAGGATATTCCATTCACCGGAGTAGCTATTGACAGAGGACTGGAGCGCGGGTGGTTAAGGATGCCGTCTTTATCTTATGTCTCCCTATCCATTTATATGTTGCGCTCATAGTCGGATTCTACGTGGACACAATGGCAGCACTTTGTGTGCGGGGAGGGGGAAGGTGGGGGGGGGGGGGGGGGGGGGGCAGCGCTCATGCGGCGCTGTTGTATTGTTCCAGACAACCCAGGACTGTTTGGCGCAATGCTGCCACTGAATGTTGTGGTGATAAATTTCGTAGCCGTCAGTGTGGCTGTGTGGGTGTGTGGGTGTGCGTATGCGGCTCCCACAGACACACCGTGGAAGCGCCGCTTCTTCGTCGCTCAGCGGCATTGCCATTGACATGTGCACGCGTCGTACTGCTGGCGCGGCAGGAGTCTATGGGAGCATCGAAGAGGACCGAGGCGCCCGTGGTGAAGGTGAGTTGGCGCCGCAGTAAACACTCCGTACCCGCAGCTCAAGTCGCATACCCCCGCAAATGCATGTCACTCATACCACTCAGCGGCGTGGCCTGGGCGTGCGTGCTGACCCCTGTATGCCGCTGGCCTGCAGGGCGTGTGGGGGCCGCCCTCCATGGGCGCTGCCTTTGCCTCACTCCCCAAGCCCCCACGGGGCGGGACAGGCCCCCTGGACCACCGGCGCAAGCTGAAGGAGCAGGCGCTGCTCGGTGATGTGCCCGCAAAGGCCGATGGTCCAGATGGTGGCCAGGAGCCTGGCGGCAGCAGCAAGCGGCAAGGCGTGCGGTGGGAATGAAGGGCATGGGTGACAAGCGGACACTTGTATGGGGAGGTACATTGATTTGCCTGTAATTAACACTATTTGGATCAGAGTATCCTGATGTGGTTGTAAAGATTTCATATTATTGCGGACAACAGAAGGCTTACTGCACGCGATTCGCCGATTCTATGCACAATGCCTGCTCTGTCGGCTGGGAACTGCAGGACATGCGCTGCAAGGGTTTCACTGGTGTCATTCTTGTCCCGGTGGGGGGGGGGGGGGGGGCAGGGGGGGGGGGGGGGGGCGGGGTAACCAAAAACTCGAGGCATTACGGGTACAATTTGCAGCAAGACATATACGAGTAGATTCCTGAATCGATACGGAACTCCGCGGGTCTCGTAATAACGGGTTGTGCTACTGCGCAGAGACGCTTCTTAGTGACGTGTGTTGAGATGTCAAGCTCGAAAAAGGTGCCCCCAGATCGGACTTGGATGTCATCATCCGATATAGTAGAGGTTGTATACCCGTCTGAACCGGGCCGAGGACCAAACCACAGGACTGTACGGGGTACTGTCCCAACACCCCTCCTAGTTCCGAGGAGAGGGAGGACCGGAAAGTCTGGGTAGAGATCCTAGGACCTGAGCCATAGAAGCCGGAACCATCTGCACTTGAGCCCTGATGTAGGAGATTGTTGGGGAATTGATGATCGGGTCACCGGAAACTACGAATCGGACTTACACCGGATACAGCGGAAGAAGGAGAACCCATGAAATCTTGAAATGCCAGCAGCAGAGAATGTCTTCCCATCACGAGGCTTCCAGCCACCAGCAGCACTGGTTGCAGGCGAATCACCGGGTGACCCCCAAACATACAGGGAAGTCATCGCCTCACCTGATGCCGCTGAGTGGCAAATTGCCATGCAAGCCTAGTACGAGTCCCTCCTGAATCACAGGACGTGGGAACTGGTCACCCTGCCAGGCGGCCGCAAGACTGTCAAATGCAAGTGGGCGTTCAAAACAAAGCATCATGCAGATGGCAGCATTGCGCGCTACAAAGCGCGGCTGTGCGCCAAGGGCTTCTCGCAAGTACACGGACTGGACTTCACCGAGACGTTTGCACCCACGGTCAAGTTCGCTACCCTGCGTGTTGTCTTCTCCCTCGTCGCCTACTTCAACCTCGACTCCGAGCAAACCGATGTGGACTGCGCCTTCCTCTACGCCGACTTGAAGGAGGACATGTACATGCATCAGCCTGCCGGGACTGAGCAGCGCCGCCCTGCTGACTCCCCGCGTCTAGTCTGTCTAGTCAAGAAGGCCATCTATGGTTTGAAACAAGCCCCTCGCAGCTGGTAGATCCAACTATTCGAGTCCCTTTGCAATCAAGGCTGCGTACAACTGCGCACTGATCCAAGAGCCTATATCTACCGTGGAACCGCAGATGGCAACGAGATCTTCAGCATCATCGCAGTCTACGTCGACGGTATTCTGATCTGTAGCAACTCATCTAGCTGGAGCACTGAGTTCAAGGCAGCCCTTGGTGCGACCTTCGACATCAAGGGTCTTGGCACCTGCAAGTGGCTCCTAGGCATGGCAGTGGGGCGCAACCGGAATGCCAACACAGTCACTTTCAATCAGAGCAAGTACATTAAGGATCTCCTGCAATGCCTTGGCATGGAGGACCGTAAGCCAGCCGCCACACCTACCTCAGCCAACGATCCACGTGAGTCCCCGCTGCTGGATGACATCATGGAGTCGCACTATCGCAGTCTTGTGGGCGCCCTCCTCTACCTCTACGGTAGCAATAAGACCGGACGTGACCGAGACTGTCAACCGCATGTGCCGATTCATGACCAAACCCACTGCTGCGCACCTCGAGGACGCCAAGACATGCGTACGCTACCTGAAGCGCACCCATGCCCGTGGACTCACCTCTGGTGGAGACGAGCTGCGCATCTGTGGATACAGCGACGCAAACTACCCAATTACATATCCAAGTGGTTGCAAAGCCACATGTGGCTATGTCTTCCCTTTTTGTGGAGTTGCTGTCAACTACGCGTCAAAACTGCGGCCCCTTGTCACTCTCTCCACTGCCGAGGCTGAGTATCTCGCTCTCAGCCTGGCCACTCAGGAAACCATGTAGATGCTGGGAGATGCTGGGATGATTCAGTGTTTTACACAGGCACTACCCACTCCAATCGGAGAAGACAAATACCAGGCATGCATTGCCATTGCCACAGCAGACTGCACCTCTAGCCACATCAAGCAAGCACATGGACTTCCGGGTCCACTTTGTGCGAGACGCGCATAACTACACAGAGAGGGCATCATTCGAATCTACTATGAGCCCAGCGCCTCAATATGCTCGCGGACATCTTCACTAAGCCCGTGAACAAACCGCAGTCTGAAACCCTGGCCAATGTGATGATGTGATGATTTTTCGCTCTGAACTGCTGAGCTTATACCTCTCATCTCCTACTGATATATCACAGCCCGTGCCTTCAGTGAGGAGGGGTGTTAAAGTAACTGAGAGATGTTCTGTACGAGTGCAATAAATCATCCAGTACTTTATGAATATAAAATATCGGCGCTTCACATCCATGTCCATTCAAAGGCTAAACAGGAACTCATCAGTCAGCACTGAATATCCATCTATATATATATATATATATATATATATATATATATATATATATATGAAGTAACTTGACAGTTGAATCAGCGATGCGTCGATTTTTTGGTACCATTTATTACCATTTTTTTAGTACCATTACCAGCAGCGAGTAGCGAGTACCAGTGGCTGTAAGGATACTGCGCAAAACGCACCAGGCAATGGGTACCCACATGGGGATTTGTGTGGTACATATACTTACACTCCACCCCCCCCATAGGATGGAGGACCTCCTCCAGCAACGTTTCGGCTTGGATTCGGTGGCGATCCGCATTGGCCGGGTCGTCCAACATTGCGGGATATCATATCATATTTCATATGTTTCTCCGCGGGATCGAACCCGGATCCGCGTGCGTAGAAGCACCAACTTTAAGGATACTGCGCAAAACGCACCAGGCACTTGGTAGCCACATGGGGATTTGTGTGGTACATATCCTTACAGTGGCGAGTACCGAGTACCAGTACCGAGTACCGAGTATAGCCAGTACGAGTAGCCAGTAGCCAGTAGCGAGCACCAGTCGCGAGTACCGGCCCTGCGCGCTGCGCGCTCATGGCCTCCCAACCGTGAGATCGTAATCAGACGGCTGTGTAATTAAGGACCGTTGGTGGATTTAGTACTTAGTAGTATATTCCAGTAGATAAGCGCTTTATTCATGCACCTATTATAGGCCCGATCCGCTGCACTATACGGGTACCCGTACGGCAATAAGGCTCACCGCCGAAAAATCGACGCTTTGCTGGATAATAATCCCACACGTGCACAATGCAGATCTTCCAATCAGCTTGCAGATACTACCGACCAGAGGTTCGTTAGTGACTGTGTAACAGCTCTAGCAGCTAGCTAGCTCTCAAAGTTACAAAGTGTTCATAAGGCAAGTGCTCGATGATGGGGCCTACTATCTAGAATTCTAGCTGCTGATGAGTATAGTCATCAACATCACCAGCTTATAGTAAACACTTCTCTGTTTCCTACCAGAACTCTGTAGTCTCCTGTCACCTGTGCGTCACACATAGCATCTCTCAGGTCTGAAACTTTGTCAGGTTATGGGCCCTCAACGCTGCATGTGCCCTCAGGTTATGGGCCCTCACCTCAACTACTGTCCCAACAGTATGTCAGGTTACATAGCGGCTGTGGGACGGCACTGCCCTCGGAGCTGTCGGCCGCCTGCGCAACTACACCGGCATGGTCTTTGGCTGTGTCGACAAGATGAGCAAGGCCGTGCATGGGCCATCCGCGCGTTAGCGCACTTGGCGGCTTCTCGCGGCGTCCGGTCTCTGGGGTGCCCATTGCCATTACAAAGGCCTTCAATATAGGCGCCCTTGCGTGGGGACCTCACCCGTACGCTGAACTTTGTCGCGGCTTGGGAGAGAGCCCGTGGCCTTCTTTTCTTCGCCCCCCCCCCCCCCCCCCCCCCGGGGGGGAGGGAGCGGCGGGTGAGCGCGCGTACTTCATTTCCCTGTCGGGCTGTGATAATGTTGGTACATGGTAGCACTGGCAAGCTCGTACTGCCCCGGAGCGCACTTCAATTTTTCTATTAAACGGCCGTAGTACGCACTACATAGCGACTACATATAAATTGCTAGCAGAGCCCGCTCTTCAAGCAAACACGTCCGGAGGAGCAACAGTGTTGGAAATTCCGTCACTGGCAACCTATTAGTCTTGCGGAATGCTTCGGCAATTTGCTTGTTGACCATAACGGAGCGTCGCCTACCCAGGGCTTTCCGTGGCTGGATCGCTGCCTAAACGGCCGTCGTAGGGACGCTGCACGGGTTTCACTAATGCATGTCCTGTCCCGGGGCGGGAAATAACGTGCGGAGGGGGTGTGAAAAGAAAGTTGCCGATATAGGCTACTCGCGGGGTCTGAAATCATTATTTCCGGGGTCGTCGGAATTTTTATAGCTATAGAAGGGGTGAGAGGTGCGATTAAACCTGTATTTTGAAAGTGATTATACCTGAGGTACGGGTACTGCGGTCATCTGGCGGTACCGCCAGTCTAGGTAGACGACGACGACGACGATGACGCGACTCCCAGTGACAGAGTACTATCCGGACGGAACAGCACTTGGCGGTCTCGTGAGTCGCCTGGACTCGAATTTTTGAACTTAGGCTGCGACATCTCGCGACGCGCCCACACAGACTACGCCGACCTCTCACAGCCTATCGTGCCCTTGCCCTACTTGATACCCCTATCCACCCGTTATGGGAAGAGGGCAAACAACACCGACAGGAAGGTAGCCGGTAACGAAGGCACGTGTTCCTGACAAGATGGCAGACACCCCGCCAAAGCCGCTCCGCGAGAACCAATTACATGTAGACCCTTTGTCTGCTCATGCGATGCGGTTCACTAGGTACCCCCCTCCACCCCCCTTCCTCCAAATTGCACATGTAATGAAACATATCAAGCATCAATGTCTCTATCAGCAGCCATATTTCATGTGATAAAAGCTCGGGCTGTGGGTGGCAGAGCGGCGCTCGGTGGGGGGTTGCACATGGCGGGTGGCTCCTTACATCCACTATCATAAGCGCCCACATGGATCATGCAACTCTCATATATCAGCAGCAACAGCGCATGCAACGTCTTCAGCCGCCTCGCCGGCGCTGCCCCGCCAGTGATGCACCGCATTAGCCACCTGCCAGCCCCACCTCCCCACCCAGCGCCGACCCGTTAGCGACGCTCTACCACCAACAGCCCGAGCTGCATAGTATTAGCCTACACTATATCACTAGTTACCCCCTCCACCCCCCTTCCTCCAAATAGCACATGTCATGAAATATGTCAAGCATCAATTTATATCTCTACCAATCGACACATGTAATTCATAAAACCAATACCGCCACAACCATCCGCGCCCATAGGGATACAACTCAAATGTATATTACCAATAGCTTCGCATGGAGCGTCGTCAGCCTACCCGCCCCGCCCGTGCTACCCTGCCAGTGCCCCCCTCCTCCCCACCCCATAAAGCAACACCATAAAGTAGTTTGTCCTTGTCATTGCGCTGCTGCAGCACGTCTACTAGGTCCTCAAGCGCGGACTCTTTTAAAATCGCGATGTCACCTCGCCTCCCCTGGATATTGGACCCGTCCTTAGGCAAGTGACTAGTCCATCAGGCACAGCAAGAGTTTGACATTTTATGCCTTGTTTTTGGTGGTGTCACGAGTAAATAGCTCACTGGCGATAATTGACTCACCGGCATCTTCGCAGAGTGATGTCGATGAATTCGGAGACTAAAAAGTTCCCTCCGGTTTTCGTGTAGATTGCCATCATGTACAGCTTTAGAGGTGGGCCTACTTCAACCTCGCTGACGACCACGTAGACCCACCGACGATGCAGCCATCGCACGAAGGAGCCATCGCAGCCCTCGCAACATGTTTGCTGCTCTCGCTGTGCGCCGCGCATCGACTATCTCCGCACCTGGGCGTTACGACGAGGCATCGTGCTTACGGCTGAGCGGGTTGGGAGCGGTGTCGGGAGTGTGGCTGAGCGGGTAGGCGAGGAGGCTGAGATGCCGCTGCGATTAGACGAGATGCTGCCGCACTATGTTTATCTTGTAGCCGCGCGGCTCTGAATACCGCCGTTCTCGTATCATGCTGTAGTGCTGCTACCTGTATATCGCCCTGCCTGCGAGTACCAGTACCGCCCAACGTGCGGCGCACGCTGCGGGATCCCTAGGCAAACGTGCTGGTAGGCATCGCATCAGAATGTGAAGCTTACGCTCAATTACACCGGCATTACACCGAGCTCGACGTGGCGCCCGCAAATCGCGACTTTCCTGCTAGCATTTTATGCGCGCATTCTGCCGCGGGAACCCTCTACTATTGATGAGCGAGGGTCACCTGCTGCCGCTACATGTACTCCTTTAAATATCTTTTGATTACATATCAGGGCTTTCACATGAACTCCTTAGTATCTGATTACATGAGCTAGCAGCAGAATTATTGACCTTTTGGTTACAGGGAGAGCGTCAAGAGAATGCACGGAAAGTACTAGGGAAGGAACAAGCGTACATGTAGTCGCTACTCCTTAGTCGTCTGCCACGAGCGCTGCTCAATATTTTATTAGATATGACGCGCTGAATGCTGCTCGTACAGCAGAATGTGTACAGGTACGCAACACTCCCAGTAGATAGAATAACTGGCCTCTCGCGGATGACCCTCAACCTATCACCTTGTCCCTCAGGAGCCGACTTTGTGTGTCTCCGGAAACAACACTCTCATCCAGCGACAGCAGCGTTCTTAACCTGGTGCCGCCGGCGGGCCGCCGAGCCCACGTAAGCCCTGGTTGAACCGGGTCACGACGAAGGGGCAGGAAGGCCGCCCCCGAGTCGGCATGGCGGCCCCCGGGTGGCATCTGCCCCTGGCAGTAGACGCTCACACGGCGGGGCTTGTGCACCGGCTGTCGAGGGCATGCGGCTTGCCGGCGGGCCATATCCTGGACGAGGCACTCCAAGAATGGGCGCGTTCGCGTGGTCTGGAAGAGGAGGCGGGAGACGCGGATTGGTCAGCGCAGCTCGAGTGGCTTCCCAAGATCTTTGGCCTGCTGGGCGAGGAGGCGGGGCAACTGGGCAACGCGAGGCTGGTGTGCCACAGCTGGGCAGCGCAGGCCCTGGGCAGCCTGCAGTCGCTGCACCCGGCTTGGGACACGCCCTCGGAGCAGAGTGTGGCACGGGTGGAGGGGCTGCTACGCCACTGCACCCAGTTGAAGGAACTCACTGTCCACATGAGGGGCGCACTGTGGGAGCAGCTGTCCGAGCCAGAGGCGGTGGCGCTACTCAGCACGGCGTGCAGCCTGCCGGAGTTGCAGTCTCTGAACATTTTCGCAGAGCAGCTTGGGCCCGCCCACCTTGGGGCGCTGAGGCCGGCGCTCCCGCGGCTCAATTCGCTCCGCTTGGCCACTCGGGCCATCAAGGTCAGTCAGGCCGAGCTGACCGATGCTTTTGGTGCCATGACCGCCGTCGCCAGACTTGACCTTGACACCTCTTACAAAGAGCGCGATGGTTCCATCAAAATGCCAGATTACAATGCCATGTACGAGCACGCCCTTGCCGCACTGCCGCCCAGTCTGACCAGCCTGAGCCTGGCCGGGATAAGGTTTGGGCAAGGCGGCCTTGCCAAGCTGGTCGCACTGCCCTCGCTGACCAGCCTGGAGCTGGGCATGTGCCGGTTCTCCGGGAGCATGGGCCTCGCTGGCGCCAGCACTCTAAGGAGCCTGACGCTCGGGCTTGACGAAAGCCGTGAAGAGTCCGACCTGGAGGACATCCTGGGCCTGAGCAGCCTGCGCCAGCTGCACATTGACATCTTCATCCTACCGCCACACTTTACGGACCGGCTGGCAAATGCGTTGCCGGGCCTGACATCGCTTTCGCTTCTTTCGTATACTGTGAACGACGACGCACTGCGGCCACTGGGGCGTCTCACAGGTCTCACGCACCTGGAGGTGTCAAGCTATTGGGACGAAATGGCCGAATGGACCGGGGTCATCGGCGACGGGCTGGTACACCTGAGCAGCCTCACGCAGCTGCAGAGCCTGACCATGAAGTCTCACAACCACCCAGACTTCCCGGTGCACCTGCTGGAACACATGCGCAACCTTCCAGCCCTCAAGTCTCTGCACATACAAAGCATGCGGATTGACGATGGCATGGCTGCCAGGATGCCGCCCCAGCTGGAGCACCTGGCCCTCTTGTTTTGCAGTCTGGACCACAATACCCTGGCGGCACTGGCGACGCGCTGCCCCAGGCTGATCTCCATCGACCTCGGGGACGAAGTGTCACTGCAGGGGCTGGCGCAGCTGGGGCGGCTGTCGTGCCTGCAACGCATCTTCTTGCATCCTTGGAGCGTCCTGCCGGTGCCGCTGTTGCCGGGCGTGCTGGGAGTGCTCCTCAGGGCGGCTCCTGACGAAGTCATTGAACCGCGTTTGTGGTATCACGACAACCGCATGCCGGTCAGCCCGCGCGTTGCCGCGACAGTGGTGGAGCAGCTGAGCACCATCCTCAGCAACCAGGCCATTCCGCGCTAGCGCCGCCCATGCGGTACGCCGTAAGGACTACGCAGTAGCCATGTCTGTGTTAAGAGCGATGCCAGGACTTGGGTACTGTCTGTGTGCATGGAGCCATCGCCATGTCCACGCAAGCTGCCCCGCAAGTACCGACGTTGGGCGATGTAAGGCTCGTGTCTCCCCGGTAGTGCACATGGCAGAGTCTGTTGTAATCATCGTGCCTTTCAATGCTGTTGCGGATGAGTTGTTGCGGATATCTATACATGTCGCTGGTTGTTATCACAAAGTCGCCATTTTGGTTACTGGCCGGTTATTTATCGTGTAATAAAGACCCCCGGAATCGTCGAATTGTGGACCAATTATGTACCAAAAATTATGGGCGAAGGTTACCAAAAACTGCCTGACCATTATGTATTGTGTAATAAAGACCCCGGAATTGTCGAATTGTGGCGACTATGGCGAGAAACCCCACCCCCGGCCTCGGTGTCTGTCCGCTCGGTAGTAGAGCGGTGGTATCCTATTCAGAAGGTCCCTGGATCGATTCCCGGCTCTGTCATTTCAGGGTTTGACTTGGACACCATTGGACACCCTCCCTGTGTCCCGCCCTGGGTTTGACTTTGAAATACCATTAGTCCCTGATGCTACTGCCCCTTCCGGCAAAATATATCGCCTCTCCCCTGCTGGATTAGACGAATTATAAAGACAATGAAACGACTTTTTAGATAAAGGTTTATTATCAAGGAATCATTTTCCCCTTATGCAGCCCCTGTGTTATCAGCTCGCAACGGCAATGTTGGCTTTCGCCTCTGCATCAATATTGCTAGCTAATTGAACAAATATACGAAGCGTATCGAATTCCCAATTCCACATGCCGACATTTTATTCGATATGCTCTCTGTAGCTGCCATTTACTTTGCCCTTGACCTTGCTTTAGGATTCAACAACTAACTTAAGATACACGATTCCGACACACGGAAAACTTCGTTTAAATGTCAATTCGGTCAACTTGACATTTTGGTCATGCCATTTGGCCTTACACTTCCCCGTCTGACTTTCAACGTTGGATGAACCACGTCTTACAACCGCACAAAAACACGTTCATCTTTGTCTATCTCGACGCTGTACTTATCTTCAGCAATTCCCTCGACGACCGTTTACGGCATTTATACACCATGCTAAGCCTCTTGGCTGCACCTGACATCCGACTTCGCCTGCCTAAGTGTTTTTTTGCCCCAAACGAACTCGAATACTTAGGTCGTATGGTTAGCCGCTCGGGCTCCCGTCCCTCTGACACTCGATTTAAGGCTTGACTGTGCCCCGCCCCGCACGGTACAAGAAGTACAACATTATTAAGGCTTCTGCAACTTCTACCAACAGTATGTACGGAAACATTTCCATATGGCTGCTCCACTTAATGATATATGACAAAAGACCGCAAAAGTTTGTATTGGGTGAGCTTGTCTAAACATGTAGCGTTCAATGCTCTTAAACAAGCCCTCTGCTCCGCCCCGGTGCTCATGTCCCCACGAACCGGCCCTCACCTGACTCCGAATTTATTAAATTCACCGATGCGTCCACGCACGCCCTTGGCGCAGTACTTATGCAAAAAGACTCTTATGGCAACCTTCGCCCTTGTCCCTATTATGCCAAGGTGCTTCAGGTGTGACAATAATGGCATACTCTGTACGGGTACTGGATGATCGTAGCATCATTCATGTACGAGTACCTGCTGTATCGTATGTGTGCGCGCGTGTGTCACGCGCCACAATACGAGTACTGGTGGATGATGAATCATGAGACGAGTCCTACTGGTACCGGTACACTGTTCAGCGTCGTGGAGCCTGGTGGAGCGTCGCCTACCCAGGGCTTTCCGTAACTGGATTGCTGCCAGAACGGCCGTCGTAGAGACGCTGCAAGGGTTTCACTGGTGCCAGTCCTGTCCCGGGGGCGAAAAAAAAAAACTGTTCAGTAGTAGTTACGGGATAATACGCATGTGCGTACCCGTAGCAGGCATATATGTATAATGCACCTGCCTCTGTAACATCAGTTGTATACTTGTGTATAAACTGATGTGTCAACTACATGTGCGGAGGTCTCTAAGCGACGACCTCCTGTTCGACACTTCGAGGCACGACTCTCCACGGTGACGCGCTTAGCAGTGCGCGTGCCGCTTGGTGGTGGCTAGCTGTGAGCTAGCCATACGCATAAATAGCGGCGGGTGGTGACAACGTTGTAACCATTGTTTCTCTCTCTGCTGCCTTCTGTGTGTTTACGACAGCCTTGTCTGCTTGACCTGCGTGAGGCACCCGAGACTGACGCACTGGTTTCGGAGCTGCTGTTGCGCTCCTTATTCTAGCTTCCACTGCTCAACCTGCGATACCTCGACTGAGCAGTTCGACATGTCTGAGTCGATGAATTCTGCTGGCAAAAGCCGAGAGCTGCTGCTCAACGAGGAAAGTTCTGTCGACCTGTCGACTACCAA
>VCJN01001435.1:0-51744 GCA_006384855.1 Tetraselmis striata
CCGTCGACATAGTCTCGACTCGGTCGGCTAGTCGTTGAAGCATGCTCATCATGGTTGCGAGGGTCGGTTGCGTGCCCTCTTGACCTCCTTCAAGCGGAATCGGCTGTGCTTCGCCGGCAGTGGCCGCTACCGGAAAGCTTCCGCTGTCCTCAGGTGGTGTCTCTCCTGGTGTAGCCATCTTTACGTCGCTTACCGCTGTCTAAGCTCCGAAACCAAGTGTTAGGCTCTAGCTTAAGCCTGTTCTTTAGGCCCTTTAGGATGCAGCGGAAGGATTTAGAAAGTATGGCCAATCTCTTCTGGTTACAGGGGTTCCTGGGTTATAGTTCTGTCTCTGAATTCTGCTTAGTAGACTAGTCCGAGGCGGTATTTATACCCGCCGAGGTCATAGTCATACCTGTGCTATGTTAGCCGGGTGTCATGGGATACCCGTGCTGTGTTAGCCACGTAAGGCTTGAGTCAGAGAACTCTAGAGAATTCCAGAACAGTCTTCGGCCTTATACTACTAATATTTACGCCCGCAATACTAATATGTACAGCGACTCCGCGGATGCGTAGTCGTACTACCTTTGCGGGGTTATACCTGCTAGTATAGCAGAACATTATGGCTATAGGGAAATGGAGTATAACAGGCGTTAACCCCGACCTCGTGGATACGCCCTATATGCGCACGCAGCTGTCCCTCCCGATCCAATTTGGGGGCCTTGGCATCGGCGATAATGTGGTTATCCCAGATGCCTCCCACTTCGGCGATGCCGCCCTAGCGGTTGGCCAAGCAGTGACTTTCCTCCGTGCTCAACACGCCACCATGAGCGACGCTGGCGCGTTCCTTTCCGAGCCGTCAGGCGTATCCAGCCCTCATAGCCTCTACCTTGTTGGGGCGTCCTCGATTCACCAGGCTTTGGCCACACCAGCGTTGGAGCCCGATGCCGGCGCCAACGTGTCGGCGCCGATGTGGGCTGTCGAGCTTCGCGCTGCTCATACCCGTGTTGTTGACGAGTGTGGAGACGCAATGCTCGAGGATCTAGCGGGGCCGTTGGCCTTTGCCCTAAAGTTGCTCCCCTGCAAGCGCTCTCACGTTGCCCGTGCCGGCTGCATGGCCGCTGGGACTGAGCCGGCGTCTGCGATGCGCTCGGCGGCCGACCTCCAAGCTATCCCGCATTACTCGGACTTCCCCTTGCACTCTATGCGGAAAGTCCAAAAACCTTGAGCCACCGCATTCACACGGTCCGCTTCGCAAAGCTTGTTGCGCGTATGCCTACAAGCGGCCCTGACAATAACCGCTTCCGGGGGCGCCTCTTACGCGATGTGACAACGTTCCTGATGACTTATCCTCCAAATGAGGGTCGCCTTGGTGAAGTAGTCTGTGAGCGTTCCCCTAAGTAATACGATACCTTGTTCCGCCTTGCCGCTTGCCGCCCATTTGGCCTTCCGGCGGCTCATGTCCTCTCCCTTGGCGAGCCATGCCCTTGTGCTTTTTGCTTCTTTCTCGGTACAAGGCATGCTTGCCCGTTCTGAGGAAGTTGGCGTGGAATTCACTCCTTTAGCTTGGGCGATCGCGCGTAAGCTGATCACGTGGCACGCGCACGTTGCTCTGGGGGCGACCCCAATCACGCTGCATACGAGTGGGCGCCCCATTGCCTTTCCGACGTTTGCCACGACGTGAAGTCCGCCCTAGGCGTGGGTGTCCAGATCCTCACGGACCCGTCGGTGCTTCCTTCTCTGCCGAACAGGACCGGGAGGGACAGCTGCGTGCGCATGGAGGGCGTGTCCAAGAGGTCGAGGCTAACACACCAAACGCCGGCGAGCATTTAAAACGCGGCGGCATCTGCATTTTCGAGGGAGGACGTAATAGTCTCCCCATATCCCTCAGAGCGACCCAAGCCCCGAGGCGTAGAGCGGAGGTGGTGGCCGAAACGGGGGCCGCAAACTTGCAACAAACGAGTAGCGGTGTGGGAGTCGAAGTGGTCCGCCAAACCGATAAGCCGGGAGCCAAATGGGTGAAAGTTTTTGTCAGTTTGTCCATCATGTCCAGGGCGAAAGCAGACGAGCCCACCTGGGCACCAAGCAAGCAACTTGATTTCGGACGAGGAGGCTGCAGCACCATGCAACAAATGTCCAAAAGGAAGGACGCAAAGCGGGGACGAGGGGCCAAGCTGACAATACGCCTGTCGTTTGCGAATGGTGGCGCTTAATCCAACGGCGGCAACAGCAGACGGGGGCGATCACGTAGCAAGCGCAAGTCCGTCACCAGTGATGCCAAGCATGTTGGCGTCGTCAGAGAAGGCTGCCAAAATCGAGTTACTTGGGGCAGCCGCGGCGATGCGAGTATACACCCGGGCAGCGACGGCGGCGAACAGGACGGGGCCGAGGACGTTGCCGAGGAGGCTGGCCCGCATGTCTACTATCACCGGCTTCGCGGCTTCACTACCGTCTTCCGCGCCGAGTTCGGCATAGAGCCCTAGGCAGTCCGTTGGTTGTCGGCCCGCTAGTCGCAGCATCGACCCGCCGCACAGGTGGGCGTTGGGCTAGAGCGGTGCCATGTTACTATTCCGACTAAGGCATAAGTGTCCCGCAGAGTAGACCTAGTTGGACTAGGCAGCCGGAGCGTCCCGCCCGCTGTAGGGAGTATCGTGCGGGGGTCCCCATCCCGAAGCTGGCGCCACCGCGGCCGTTGTTAGATCGGGAAGTTGTTGGTTGCGGTGTGATGCTTGTCTCGGTGTCGGCGAGCAACAGGGAGCAAATAGTGCTCGTCGAGTGGTGGTTGTAATTGGGGGTAGGCGGGCATGTTATCGCGGGTGCGTGAGGTCCGGGAGGCTGTTCCGTCGGTGCGGGGCGGTTGGTACGGTAGCTAGGCGCGCGTGCGATGGTGGGGGGGAGATAGGTTTGGGGGGAGGGCGCGGCGGAGGAGTTAAAGCCCCTCGTTGTCGTCCATGGCCTCGCTTTCGTTTCCTTCGACCTCTTCTTCGAGGTCCGGGTAATGCTCTTCAAAGGTTTCTGGGTGGTCTGCCATATGTTTGTCCTCCGCATGGGGATCTGGCGAGGGTGTGCGTGTGATGGGGTGTAGTGGGCCGGCCGCGCCTAGGGCAGCAATCCTAGAGATGACGCGGGGGTGCGTGCGGGGGGAGCGTCGGGTGAGCAGGGTGGCGGCTGCCGAGATGAGCTCTTTGCGGAGGTCGGCTTCTAGGGAGGTGTCTCGGCCGAAGATATCCTCTGGGGTGCAGGTGCGGACTGGGAGATAGGTTTACTCTGCGGGTTTTTGCCGATGAAGGGGTCATGGACACCGTGTGCGCTTGTGGGCCGTTTGCTTCTGCCGAGGCGCGTGGTTACGGCCTCGGTCTGGGGACTTGCCGCCACGGGGATGCCGTGCCACGATGGGTGGGCGTTGTGGTTGGGTGGAGATGCGGACGGTCGGGTCCGCGGGAGGGTCTGCCGTTGACCTCGGGCTATGTTGAGCGGAGGACTCGATAGTCCCGGTTTCTCGGGGGGGGGGGGGGGGGGGGGGGCTCTGACCCGCGCTGTGGCTACGACCGCGGCTGACGTTCCGGCACCGGCCACCGCCGGGGCCATGGCCTTGGCCTCGGCCGGCTCAGCCACTCGGACGTCGGGGCCCGGCGCTCGCCTTTTGTAGGCCGGAGGGCAGAGAGCTTCGCCTTTCTGGGGGCGGGACTTGTCCGTAAGTTGTGCCATTGTTGCCCGGATGAAGAGGGCGCGCTCGGCGTCGTAGCTGTCTGGGCGGGTGTATGTGTGCATGCTACCGCCGCCATATGCGTTTAGGGAGACATCGACGAAGCGGAGGCCGATTCCACGGATGGCGTGTGCGCCGAGGAGCCACCCGGGTCTGCGGGCCGTCTGACTGCTCGCCGTCATGGGCCGGGAGGTGGGGGGGGGGGGGGGGGGGTCATGCGGTAGGCGTTGGGGTTGGTGGGGTCGTCTTCGATGGTGAGGCGTAGGCGGAGGGTATGCGTCGCGAAGATCACCGCGTTGCTCTCGGGTGGCGGCTGCCGAGATGAGCTCTTTGCGGAGGTCGGCTTCTGGGGAGGTGTCTCGGCCGAAGATATCCTCTGGGGTGCAGGTGCGGACTGGGAGATAGGTTTACTCTGCGGGTTTTTGCCGATGAAGGGGTCATGGACACCGTGTGCGCTTGTGGGCCGTTTGCTTCTGCCGAGGCGCGTGGTTACGGCCTCGGTCTGGGGACTTGCCGCCACGGGGATGCCGTGCCACGATGGGTGGGCGTTGTGGTTGGGTGGAGATGCGGACGGTCGGGTCCGCGGGAGGGTCTGCCGTTGACCTCGGGCTGTGTTGAGCGGAGGACTCGATAGTCCCGGTTTCTCGGGGGGGGGGGGGGGGGGGGGGCTCTGACCCGCGCTGTGGCTACGACCGCGGCTGACGTTCCGGCACCGGCCACCGCCGGGGCCATGGCCTTGGCCTCGGCCGGCTCAGCCACTCGGACGTCGGGGCCCGGCGCTCGCCTTTTGTACGCCGGAGGGCAGAGAGCTTCGCTTTTCTGGGGGCGGGACTTGTCCGTAAGTTGTGCCATTGTTGCCCGGATGAAGAGGGCGCGCTCGGCGTCGTAGCTGTCTGGGCGGGTGTATGTGTGCATGCTACCGCCGCCATATGCGTTTAGGGAGACATCGACGAAGCGGAGGCCGATTCCACGGATGGCGTGTGCGCCGAGGAGCCACCCGGGTCTGCGGGCCGTCTGACTGCTCGCCGTCATGGGCCGGGAGGTGGGGGGGGGGGGGGGGGGGGGGACATGCGGTAGGCGTTGGGGTTGGTGGGGTCGTCTTCGATGGTGAGGCGTAGGCGGAGGGTATGCGTCGCGAAGATCACCGCGTTGCTCTCGGGTGGCGGCTGCCGAGATGAGCTCTTTGCGGAGGTCGGCTTCTGGGGAGGTGTCTCGGCCGAAGATATCCTCTGGGGTGCAGTTGCGGACTGGGAGATAGGTTTACTCTGCGGGTTTTTGCCGATGAAGGGGTCATGGACACCGTGTGCGCTTGTGGGCCGTTTGCTTCTGCCGAGGCGCGTGGTTACGGCCTCGGTCTGGGGACTTGCCGCCACGGGGATGCCGTGCCACGATGGGTGGGCGTTGTGGTTGGGTGGAGATGCGGACGGTCGGGTCCGCGGGAGGGTCTGCCGTTGACCTCGGGCTGTGTTGAGCGGAGGACTCGATAGTCCCGGTTTCTCGCGGGGGGGGGGGGGGGGGGGGGGGGGGGCTCTGACCCGCGCTGTGGCTACGACCGCGGCTGACGTTCCGGCACCGGCCACCGCCGGGGCCATGGCCTTGGCCTCGGCCGGCTCAGCCACTCGGACGTCGGGGCCCGGCGCTCGCCTTTTGTACGCCGGAGGGCAGAGAGCTTCGCTTTTCTGGGGGCGGGACTTGTCCGTAAGTTGTGCCATTGTTGCCCGGATGAAGAGGGCGCGCTCGGCGTCGTAGCTGTCTGGGCGGGTGTATGTGTGCAGGCTACCGCCGCCATATGCGTTTAGGGAGACATCGACGAAGCGGAGGCCGATTCCACGGGTGGCGTGTGCGCCGAGGAGCCACCCGGGTCTGCGGGCCGTCTGACTGCTCGCCGTCATGGGCCGGGAGGTGGGGGGAGGGGGATATGCGGTAGGCGTTGGGGTTGGTGGGATCGTCTTCGATGGTGAGGCGTAGGCGGAGGGTATGCGTCGCGAAGATCACCGCCGGTGGGGAGGTGGCCGACATGGCGACCCGCATGGCCCCTGGTTCGGTGGACATCGGTCTGTGTGGGATGGCGATTCGCCGTTTGGGATTTACGGAGCTTGAGTTCGGTCGGGTACTTGGTGGGGTCGACACCGGCGGCTTGAGGTTGGGGCGCGGGCCGAGATTTCTGCATGGCGATGGTGGAGGGCGTTGAGGATAGCGGCTGCGATTTGGGCCGGGGGGAGGGGGGGGGGGGTGACTTTCGTTGGCGGGCCGGAGGGGGTCAGGGGTTCGAGGCGGCCGTCGATGACCAATACGAAGGAGTCATCGCTGACCGCGCCTTCTTCGATGCCTCATGCCTGGGGAGGGCAGAATCCGGGATGGGCTATATGCTGATTTGAAGGCGGAGTTCCGGCATATGGTCCGTTGAGGGGAGGCAGATTAATGTTCTCGGGCTGCCCCCGCGAAGCGAGTGGTGTCGTCTTTCGAGGCCGTTTCCATGCGGGCATGATCTGATGACTGCGGCGTCTACGCGGGGTTGTGAGGCTTGGCCGGTGGTGGTGAACAGTCGGTTTGCCATCGCGGTACGGGGGTCGGCGCTTGCATGCGGATGACTTCAACGGCCTGGACTTTGGGAAGGGTGAGTTTGACAGTGCCCGTCGTCATGTCTCGGAGCTCAGTCATCGTGCCGGCCGTCTTAAGGATTTGGAGCGGACGGGGCTGCCGTCCGTAGGGGCTGCCGTGATGTTGTGGAGAATGGCCGCAGACGCGTTTTGCCGTTCGACATAGGTGGTGACGTCGTCGTGGGGGTTGGCGATGCCGTTGAGCACCCGGGTGGCGGTGTCCGATGGGGGAGCGGGGGAGGCTGTGCTCGCCCGTAAGGGTTAGGTGTCTTAGGTCGTGGAGGGAAAGTTTGTAGAGCGCCGGCATGGCTGGACCGCCGGCGCCACTTGGGGGTCGGTGAATGCGCTAGGCCCGCGTCAACTCGGAGGTTGGACGGGGAGGGGGGGGGGGGGGGGGCGCCCTTGTTGTGGTTGTGGAGGGTCCGACGAAGCCCGGGTATGTTGGTGTTGGAGAGCACGGGCGTCATCGGGACCTGGGTTTTGCAAGTCGGGGCTTGCTGTCCGGTAGCGGCCGCCTTAGCGACCGCTTCGTGCGGTATTTCTGGGATGGGGCGCGAGGGCGCGCGCAGTAAGGCTTGGGGCGGGGCGTCGGCCGCGATGAGCGTTGGCCCGCGACCCCTATGTGGCGCCCATGTACCTGCCGGGGTGGCCGACTGGACGGGGCGAGTGGTGTCGGCTTGGCGTCCCGGAGATCCCGAAGGACGGGAATTCCTGGGACTACGTGGCTTCTGATGCTTGAGTTTGTCGGCGTATATGGCCGTTTTGCGGGCGGGGAAGCAAGGGTCTGCGGCTTCGCCAGCCGCGTGGGCGGCTGACCCGGCAGGCGGTCCCGGATCAATAGTAGCGGCGGTCACAGCACCTGGCGGCCCTTGCTGAGGCCGCGTTTGAGGGAGCGTTGTATTTTGGTTTTGGTTTTGCCGCTGCCGCGAGGTGCAGCGGCGGCCGAGGCTTCATAGGACGGGGGCCCTAATGCCTGCGTCTTTTGAACACGTAAAGATCTGCGCGGGTTTTGGAGGGTATGATCGGCCGGCGCGGTCAGGTCCACATTGCCCGTGGGGGCGTTGGCGGCCTGGCCGGCCGGGATCTCTCCCTCTGCTGCCTCCATCGCATCACCCGGGGGTAGGATGTGTGGGCCGGCGGTGGCCGGGTCGGCCGGTGCGTCCTATTGGTGGGGTATGTGCGGCTGCGGGGTGGCGGGGCCGCCGGCCGGCAGTGGCGGATCTGCCGCTGCCTTGTCCGCCTCTAGCTGCTCCGCGGATCCCCCAGCGCCTCCTCGTCATCCGCCCCCATGCCCTCATAGGAGGACTGGCCGGTGGGTCTCTCCTCCCGGCTGTCGCAGGAGGACCGGGGCGGGGCGGTCGGCGGGCTGCGCATGGTGGGATAGGTGGCGGTAGGTGGCGGTGGCCGGCGTGTGGCGGGGTTGTAATTTCGGCTACACTGTATCTAAGCCATGTGTTGGGTTTGTGACGTTGGGGGGGGGGGGGGGGGGGGAGTTGAACCGTAGTGGTGATTTCGTCGTCCGATGATGTCGGTGAGCGTCGGTACGTACTAGTACCATTTTGTGAGGGAAAGTAAAGAGTGACATAATTCCTGTTATGTACTCTACACTGCTGTACTTTGTACTGCGGGAGCCGACGAAGGAGCGAAGAACTGGCGACTGAGGCGGACGAGAACGAGTACAAGCCAAGCGAAGTACGAGCATGAGCATTGCGAGTGCGAGTACAAGCGAAGGCGAAGTACTGGTACGAGGACGACGAGGCGTCAGTACGAGCGACTACCAGGCGACTAGTAGTGCAGGACAGTATTACGAGTACCCACATGGGGTGCGAGTAACCTGTACTTACGCCTGCGTACCAGCCAGAGCGCGATTGTCGTACGCTATGGTGTCACCTGCTAGAGGATGATGATACCAAGCGTGAGATGGAGCGCTGCCTCAGTGGAGTGTTAGTAGTAGGTACTAGAGCCTACTAGAACCATCTAGAACGCTATAGCATTTGCTATAGCAATAGTAGTAAAATATTATATCACTGTGCTGCGGACAGACGAAGGTGCTAGCAACCGTGTCTGTACTTAGTAGTGTGTGACTAAAATAGCGACGGGCCGCGGGTTAGGACCGCACACGTCGATTATAGTAGAAGTCTAGTAGTTAGACGCAGCACAGGTGGCGGAAATTGGATCGGTACACAGCGCACGGAATGACGGAAACCAGCGACTATAAATAGGCCGGCAAACCCACCGCCGGGCTAGTCACCCAGGTTACCGGCTTCCGGTACTGTAAGAATCCCTTTTCCCAAATCTCCGCTCATTATTCCTGGCCGTGTGGAATAACGATCCAATGGGCCCTCGACACAGCTCCTGCTTTAGGACTATCTATGGCTAGACGTCTATTCGGCCTAGGTCCTAAGGGGGCTGTAACACTTGGTTTCGGAGCGGTGACCGGAGCACATGGTTCCGGATTCCACAAGAGAAGCGGCATAGCGACGAGAGCGAGAGGCGAGATAGGGACAGAAGAAGACTTCAGATGTCAAGGATCCTATGGCGGGGACGCCCACCGAGGATGCGCACCGGCTTTGATAGATGGAGTCAAGTTCGACGTGGCAAGAACGATGTAGCGACGATGAGGAGGATGCGACAACGAGCGAGCGAATTTATGAACTAGCGAAGGGACGAAGATGCGAGTACCACGGAGCAGCCGAACGTTCGATCTGAGATGTGTAACGATGACGCTGCAAGCTGCGAAGCCATGAGGGCGGAGCAACGTGCGACTCGCGACCCCAGCTACAGTTCCGACGACGCGAGTTGGCGATGGCGCGACATCAACCAGAACCGACCTGTATCAGCCGTTATCGGCACAGTAGCGACTACTGGTAACGAGCTGGTATAGCAAACAAGAAGAACCGCAGATTTTTTTTTCTGCGATGAAGAATGAACCTGCCACATGAAAATCGAACTCAGAAGACGAAGAAGACAGAACAGCTGTGGTTACCGGTACAACCATGAGGTGCTGGTACGATTAATTTCGTACGCGAGTACAAAACAGCTGTAGACTCAGATTCGAGGGGAGCACTGCGAGATTTATGACATGAGCCGTCAGGTGAAAATCCTGGGTGACCACGGCTCAACGTCCGGACGCACGCCTTTCTCTCGACATGATGCGGTATGGCGGAGGAGACCCTGCTGCCTGCTGCCAAGTAAGAAGACTCGACGACGGCCAACGCGAAGATGGCGCGATGGGAGCTGCGGAGAGGCGACCGAGACTCGGCGCGTTACCTGCCTGTACATGCTGTATGCTGTACGGTACCGAACGAAGCGCGTCGCACCACAGTAGGAGATACCGAAGCAGCGACTACGAATCTACTACTGTGGAAGCCAAGAGTGCAAAATACAGGAAATACAGGAGGATATTTGCACAAGTATGTCTACGACTCACTGCATCAGAACCAAAAACAGTATCACCGGTATGGGACGGAGATATTGTACTGCTGCGATGAGTAATCGACTACGAGTACAAATGGCGAGGAGGTATCCGGTATGGGACGGTTATCTACTTGCGGAAGTACTGTAAGGTACTGGCCGATGATTCCCTCTACCAGCCCTGCTACGAGCTTTGACCGAAATCGAGAGAAGAAAAATCCGTGGACTACATGAGACTACGGTTCAGCGATGAGCGACTGCGAGCACGAGAGCTGCTACAGGTAGCGACAAGTGTCCCACCTACGGTATCGCGAGCAGCGATGACACACCATTGACTTTCTGCTTTGCGACAAATATACCGACGCGCTGCGTGCCAATGTCGACACCGCTGAGATGCCAAGATGCGAGCTTGTTACCTCGACGATCTGCGACGCGAGAGCCTGTGGTGTATGATCTTTGACCACGACTACGGGAGTGTGCGTTCCGATGGCGGGAGCGATGGCGCACACGCTACGAGTGAATGGGGACTTGCGACAGTTCGACGCGACGAGGCTGAGCTCGAAGAATGCTGCATTTCTGTGGCTACCCATCGAACGACACCTATCGGTGCCATTGGTGGCGATTTGCTGCAACTTGCTGCACCACCAGATTATGCTCGACTATGAGGATTTTTTTTCCGAAGGGACTGCCTCTATGACGAGTGTCACCACTGTACATATCTGTACATATTCTGGCTACGCGACTCTATACGACGACCGAGTTCTGCTGAACGTACTGGCGAACAGCGCGGCCGCTGTTCATTAACAGGGTGAGAGTGTTATGTACTCTACACTGCTGTACTTTGTACTGCGGGAGCCGACGAAGGAGCGAAGAACTGGCGACTGAGGCGGACGAGAACGAGTACAAGCCAAGCGAAGTACGAGCATGAGCATTGCGAGTGCGAGTACAAGCGAAGGCGAAGTACTGGTACGAGGACGACGAGGCGTCAGTACGAGCGACTACCAGGCGACTAGTAGTGCAGGACAGTATTACGAGTACCCACATGGGGTGCGAGTAACCTGTACTTACGCCTGCGTACCAGCCAGAGCGCGATTGTCGTACGCTATGGTGTCACCTGCTAGAGGATGATGATACCAAGCGTGAGATGGAGCGCTGCCTCAGTGGAGTGTTAGTAGTAGGTACTAGAGCCTACTAGAACCATCTAGAACGCTATAGCATTTGCTATAGCAATAGTAGTAAAATATTATATCACTGTGCTGCGGACAGACGAAGGTGCTAGCAACCGTGTCTGTACTTAGTAGTGTGTGACTAAAATAGCGACGGGCCGCGGGTTAGGACCGCACACGTCGATTATAGTAGAAGTCTAGTAGTTAGACGCAGCACAGGTGGCGGAAATTGGATCGGTACACAGCGCACGGAATGACGGAAACCAGCGACTATAAATAGGCCGGCAAACCCACCGCCGGGCTAGTCACCCAGGTTACCGGCTTCCGGTACTGTAAGAATCCCTTTTCCCAAATCTCCGCTCATTATTCCTGGCCGTGTGGAATAACGATCCAATGGGCCCTCGACACAGCTCCTGCTTTAGGACTATCTATGGCTAGACGTCTATTCGGCCTAGGTCCTAAGGGGGCTGTAACACTTGGTTTCGGAGCGGTGACCGGAGCACATGGTTCCGGATTCCACAAGAGAAGCGGCATAGCGACGAGAGCGAGAGGCGAGATAGGGACAGAAGAAGACTTCAGATGTCAAGGATCCTATGGCGGGGACGCCCACCGAGGATGCGCACCGGCTTTGATAGATGGAGTCAAGTTCGACGTGGCAAGAACGATGTAGCGACGATGAGGAGGATGCGACAACGAGCGAGCGAATTTATGAACTAGCGAAGGGACGAAGATGCGAGTACCACGGAGCAGCCGAACGTTCGATCTGAGATGTGTAACGATGACGCTGCAAGCTGCGAAGCCATGAGGGCGGAGCAACGTGCGACTCGCGACCCCAGCTACAGTTCCGACGACGCGAGTTGGCGATGGCGCGACATCAACCAGAACCGACCTGTATCAGCCGTTATCGGCACAGTAGCGACTACTGGTAACGAGCTGGTATAGCAAACAAGAAGAACCGCAGATTTTTTTTTCTGCGATGAAGAATGAACCTGCCACATGAAAATCGAACTCAGAAGACGAAGAAGACAGAACAGCTGTGGTTACCGGTACAACCATGAGGTGCTGGTACGATTAATTTCGTACGCGAGTACAAAACAGCTGTAGACTCAGATTCGAGGGGAGCACTGCGAGATTTATGACATGAGCCGTCAGGTGAAAATCCTGGGTGACCACGGCTCAACGTCCGGACGCACGCCTTTCTCTCGACATGATGCGGTATGGCGGAGGAGACCCTGCTGCCTGCTGCCAAGTAAGAAGACTCGACGACGGCCAACGCGAAGATGGCGCGATGGGAGCTGCGGAGAGGCGACCGAGACTCGGCGCGTTACCTGCCTGTACATGCTGTATGCTGTACGGTACCGAACGAAGCGCGTCGCACCACAGTAGGAGATACCGAAGCAGCGACTACGAATCTACTACTGTGGAAGCCAAGAGTGCAAAATACAGGAAATACAGGAGGATATTTGCACAAGTATGTCTACGACTCACTGCATCAGAACCAAAAACAGTATCACCGGTATGGGACGGAGATATTGTACTGCTGCGATGAGTAATCGACTACGAGTACAAATGGCGAGGAGGTATCCGGTATGGGACGGTTATCTACTTGCGGAAGTACTGTAAGGTACTGGCCGATGATTCCCTCTACCAGCCCTGCTACGAGCTTTGACCGAAATCGAGAGAAGAAAAATCCGTGGACTACATGAGACTACGGTTCAGCGATGAGCGACTGCGAGCACGAGAGCTGCTACAGGTAGCGACAAGTGTCCCACCTACGGTATCGCGAGCAGCGATGACACACCATTGACTTTCTGCTTTGCGACAAATATACCGACGCGCTGCGTGCCAATGTCGACACCGCTGAGATGCCAAGATGCGAGCTTGTTACCTCGACGATCTGCGACGCGAGAGCCTGTGGTGTATGATCTTTGACCACGACTACGGGAGTGTGCGTTCCGATGGCGGGAGCGATGGCGCACACGCTACGAGTGAATGGGGACTTGCGACAGTTCGACGCGACGAGGCTGAGCTCGAAGAATGCTGCATTTCTGTGGCTACCCATCGAACGACACCTATCGGTGCCATTGGTGGCGATTTGCTGCAACTTGCTGCACCACCAGATTATGCTCGACTATGAGGATTTTTTTTCCGAAGGGACTGCCTCTATGACGAGTGTCACCACTGTACATATCTGTACATATTCTGGCTACGCGACTCTATACGACGACCGAGTTCTGCTGAACGTACTGGCGAACAGCGCGGCCGCTGTTCATTAACAGGGTGAGAGTGTTATGTACTCTACACTGCTGTACTTTGTACTGCGGGAGCCGACGAAGGAGCGAAGAACTGGCGACTGAGGCGGACGAGAACGAGTACAAGCCAAGCGAAGTACGAGCATGAGCATTGCGAGTGCGAGTACAAGCGAAGGCGAAGTACTGGTACGAGGACGACGAGGCGTCAGTACGAGCGACTACCAGGCGACTAGTAGTGCAGGACAGTATTACGAGTACCCACATGGGGTGCGAGTAACCTGTACTTACGCCTGCGTACCAGCCAGAGCGCGATTGTCGTACGCTATGGTGTCACCTGCTAGAGGATGATGATACCAAGCGTGAGATGGAGCGCTGCCTCAGTGGAGTGTTAGTAGTAGGTTCTAACACTCCACTGAGGCAGCGCTCCATCTCACGCTTGGTATCATCATCCTCTAGCAGGTGACACCATAGCGTACGACAATCGCGCTCTGGCTGGTACGCAGGCGTAAGTACAGGTTACTCGCACCCCATGTGGGTACTCGTAATACTGTCCTGCACTACTAGTCGCCTGGTAGTCGCTCGTACTGACGCCTCGTCGTCCTCGTACCAGTACTTCGCCTTCGCTTGTACTCGCACTCGCAATGCTCATGCTCGTACTTCGCTTGGCTTGTACTCGTTCTCGTCCGCCTCAGTCGCCAGTTCTTCGCTCCTTCGTCGGCTCCCGCAGTACAAAGTACAGCAGTGTAGAGTACATATCATAGAGTACATAACATAGCTCCGAAACCAAGTGTTACAGCCCCCTTAGGACCTAGGCCGAATAGACGTCTAGCCATAGATAGTCCTAAAGCAGGAGCTGTGTCGAGGGCCCATTGGATCGTTATTCCACACGGCCAGGAATAATGAGCGGAGATTTGGGAAAAGGGATTCTTACAGTACCGGAAGCCGGTAACCTGGGTGACTAGCCCGGCGGTGGGTTTGCCGGCCTATTTATAGTCGCTGGTTTCCGTCATTCCGTGCGCTGTGTACCGATCCAATTTCCGCCACCTGTGCTGCGTCTAACTACTAGACTTCTACTATAATCGACGTGTGCGGTCCTAACCCGCGGCCCGTCGCTATTTTAGTCACACACTACTAAGTACAGACACGGTTGCTAGCACCTTCGTCTGTCCGCAGCACAGTGATATAATATTTTACTACTATTGCTATAGCAAATGCTATAGCGTTCTAGATGGTTCTAGTAGGCTCTAGTACCTACTACTAACACTCCACTGAGGCAGCGCTCCATCTCACGCTTGGTATCATCATCCTCTAGCAGGTGACACCATAGCGTACGACAATCGCGCTCTGGCTGGTACGCAGGCGTAAGTACAGGTTACTCGCACCCCATGTGGGTACTCGTAATACTGTCCTGCACTACTAGTCGCCTGGTAGTCGCTCGTACTGACGCCTCGTCGTCCTCGTACCAGTACTTCGCCTTCGCTTGTACTCGCACTCGCAATGCTCATGCTCGTACTTCGCTTGGCTTGTACTCGTTCTCGTCCGCCTCAGTCGCCAGTTCTTCGCTCCTTCGTCGGCTCCCGCAGTACAAAGTACAGCAGTGTAGAGTACATAACAATTCCTCTTAATGTGCGTACGTGTGTCCGATGCATGTCGCTATAATGTGTGTAGTACTGGTTCTAACTTACGGGTGTGAAGTGTGGGGAATGGATAGTACTAGCGGCGCAAGTAAATTACAAACCGTACTCAATCAGTGCTTGCGGTGCCTTATTGGGATGGAAGGTGCCACGGCAACAATGATGCGGGAATAAGATATTGCGCCCATATAGAGGCTACGGCAGGTGCGGCACGACTGGCTTGGGCGTTCCTTAAATAAGATCCGACTTAAAAACATGTGTAGCCCACTTAATAGATCAACAAAGTCGGGAGCGCCCTAGCTGACATGCGGACGTTGGGGACCGTGCGGTGGTTAGATCGACTAGATAGGGCGAACGTAGGGCTAGCGCGGGGGCGCACCTTCCACTCGAGTGGAGGTCCCTAGCCGCACGCGATGCCCCTAAACTATTAAAGACATCGGTGTGGGCGCGTTATGAATCGTCGGCCGCGTTAACCCGTACTAACACTTGAGGTATATATGCCCAAACCTCTCATGCGTGAAACCCGTTGCCACCGTTTGGCACGGGCGTCCCTGCGGGGGTGGTTGCCGGGCTGCACATTATGATACAATTACGCACAAAAGTACTTCCTAGTACTGCCCACCGGTTCCTTGAACATTGTCTTGCATGTGGCCAAAGTGAATCTGAGACTACCGCACATATGTTGGTGGAGTGCCCGCTGTGGGGGTATCACCGCCGTCATAACTTTGGGCTGTTAGCTCCGGAGTTTAGGGATGTTATTAGTAGTCAGGTAGCGCCAACACCCGAGGACTTAACGGCCTTTATTCTGGGCTGGGTCTCCCCTTCCTTCACGGCGCCTTGATTGGATCTCAGTGGCGTTAATGCGAAATATTTCGAGTTCTGGCGTCGGGCCCTCCCTCACATTGCCTTTTTCTGCACATGTATCGCCCTCCCGAAAAGCTTTGCTCCGCGGGATGGGGCTTGCCCCATCTGGCATTACTCGAATGAGCCGACGCCCAAACGGGTATAGGGCAGACCTTTCGTGGCCATTGCCGGATATTTTTATGGCAGTGCTTTAGACCGTGATCCAAGCGTGTTGGAATTTCTATCACCAACCTCCAATTAGTCTTGCGGAATGCTCCGGTAATCTGCTTGATGACTATATCGGAGCGTCGCCTACGTACTCAGGGCTTTCCGGACTCGAAGCGCTGCCTAAACGGCCGTCGCAGAGGCGATGCAAGGGTTTCGCTGGTGCCATTCCTTTCACGGGGGCGGAAAAATAGATTTGTCCTTCCCAAAGATCCGTGTTCGAATATTAAGGGCAAAGAAAGGAGCAAAAAAACCGGTATTTTTCCGTGCGGGCGGCACTGCTTCTACCCAGATGTTATTCGAACTACGGCGCAGAAATGGCCGATGAAAGGAAAATCGCCGCTACTTCTCCCGCCGCAGGAGAAAGGCCGCCGCCAGATCGGGGCGCACATATATTTCGCCGCCGGAGAAATAGCGCCCTATTATCGACTAGTGTGCCCCCATATAGTATGTATCCCGCTGAGCGATTAAGGTTTTAGGGTTTGGGTTTTTAGGGTTTTGGGATTACTTTCCACCGGCGCGTCGTGCGCATATTCCGTCGTCGGGCATCGTCGGCGCACGTCGTCGAGGTGCCGCCAAGCACAACCCGACCGGATGATGCAAGCCCCACGCCTCCACCCCGGCGGGGAGGAGGATGCACAACCGCCGCAACCCGCAGCCTTCCCCCCTCCCCTTAGTCGACCTAATAACCCGTCGCCTAGCTATACCCAATAGCTAGGCGGCGGGTGTTGATGGGAACTTGGCGACTCGGGGCTGCCCTCGTCGCGGGTCGTCGCGACTCCTCGTCGCTGCCACGACCAGCTCGCTTCAACCGCGCGCCGTCCCTCCCTGCCCCGACTCGGCCCTCGCAGCCCTAGCCCCCATTCAGCGGTTCATATGAACACTCGGCGCGTAACTAAACCGGCGTAAGGCGGGGCGGAGACCGACCACAAATGAGCGGGTACCCGACCTCGGTTGGGCGGGGTGTGTTGATCCCATCCCACAGCCAACCCGCCTATACTGGTATTGTCGGACCACAGCGGCTCCGTTTCTCCCGGGATCCGGGATCCCGAATTCGATCCGGATTTCGAGAATACGATTTCTAATTCCAACATGGTTAGTCGCTACATGGGTCCGGTGCGAAATAATGCAGTATTGATATGAACTAGTTTATGGGTTTGCTCCTTTCCTAACAGCTTTTCCAACTGCGCCAAGTGGTACGGGTTAATAGTCACCCGTCGCTGCGCCTCTTCGTGTGCAACACGAGTAGAGGCCGTAAAAGCAGCCGCAAAAACTGAGCATGTCATCTTCCTGTTTCGCTATATTGCACACAACGCTTAACCTTCCCGTAACATGTTGCGGGCAAGGTCACATATTGTTTTAAGAACACCCCCGGCTATATCCGTATGTGGTATTCTTATCCGTACGTCCGTGCGTCACCATGCCAAATAAATGGAGAAGAGCCGGTCGCCGAGCCGACGCTCGATTCGCTTCAATCAGACATGCGTGCCCAATCTAAATTGCTGCTAGGGCTCACATCGTCGTTGGCCCAACTGTCGGCTCGTGAAAGCGATTTTGATGGAGACCGTGCACATGGCTATGGGTCCGGGCAACACGTCACGGGGCATGCAACATGCAGTGAAAGAGCCGCAATGCGCCCCGACTTGCTAGCGCTACCCAAATTAACCGCGCCGGTTCAAATTCCCCGAGCTGGAGACTTTCTCACGGTGCCAAAGCTACGGGAGAGACAAGATCCGGGCTACATTCGACCGGTGAGCAGGGTGCCTAGGCTCTTCCAGTTGCGTACTCACATGACGCACGACTAACTCAAGCAGGATGACCGGCGTTTGCCGGCTCATGAGGAGTACATCTGGATGTCGTGTCTTGGGCGGGCTTGTATTGCCGTTGTCTTCGTGGCTCGCGACGAGCTGCTACCTTATACGTCCCGGTTGCTAATCAATACTTCACCCCTTGCCTCTTGCGTGTTCGCATATCCACTCCGAGGCTATCGACAAGGCGTTCCGTTTTCGTCTGGTATACAACCGCTCATCGTTCGCTGGCATATACCACCAATACCATTAGTGTTGCACTGCACTAATGACGGGGCGTGGCTCGGCGGTCGGGGTGTCGGTCGATGTCAGTCGGCGGCGATCGACGCAGCTCATGCGGCCGGAGGTGCGAACGGTGGCTCGCGGAGTCAATGACGAACTCCGCAACGATCAGAAGGCGGCCGGCAAATCAGTGCCCGTCCACTCCCACACTGTGCATCTCAGCCTCCAACCTCGATGGGGCTCCAAGGTGAGCGTCCCCTTCCGCCCGTGTCGAGCAACTCGCGCTACGAGTCAGGGTGCCAACGGGCGCAGGGGTGATGGAGGCAAGAGCGGTTGTAGGCATGGCGATAGCGATAGGGAGTGCAACGCCTACCATCTTACTACGATGCGCCGCGCCGAGCCGGCGTTGCCCGAAATACGCACCCTCAGGCTGCCATACATTGCCACATAACGTGCTTGGTCGGCTGAGTTCAGCGCTATCATATGCTCTCGGGCCGCGAGCATGGTCAGCTCGGCGCTGCGTCGTCCCTGCTGATGCCCACGAAGCGGTCCTTGTGCCCTTCGGCATCGCTTAGGAGACGGCGCGCCGCCAATCAGTTGCGGAGCGTCCATCTCGTCCCACACGGCGCAGCTCGCCCACCAACGTTGTTGGGGTTCCCAGGTGAGCGCGCCCCTCCGTCCATGTCGGGCGACTCGGAGTGCCATGATACGGACATGCCGTGGTAATGGGTGCTATAGCGGGTAGAGGCGACGAGAGTCTTGTCGATATATAATATGTGAGCGATTAAAAAGCCATAACGGATCTTGCAGGCATCCAAACCATTTGTAGTAGGATAGCCGAGGTTCCTACGAACCCCGCGGCCCACTTCCCCTGACCTAGTGTCGCTTGATCTTCCTCTACATGCGGTTGTTGCCCGTTGGCGGGCAACTCTTCTCCAACTGGTTTTGCTGTAGCCGCAGCTGTCGGCGGGCGTTGAATAATTGACATGTTTGGTGGTGGCATGTGGGCCAGGGCGGCCACGCCGGTTGTCTGCAGATGGATGAGGCAACAGAAGCTCAAGACCCAGACTTGTTCGCGTAGTAACGCCGCCTGCGGAAGCGGAGAGCGCGCGACACACGCCCCATCCAAAAACATAATTTCGCCGCCACTCCGAAGTCGGCGGGAACTGTCACCACAGCTCCGAAGAAGGCGAAATAGCGACTAACGTTAGACCTTCAAAAATATGGTCGCGACACCTTCTCCGATGCATTACAGTACTCTTACCGTGTAGCCAAGCCCATCACCACTGCTCGCACCGCCCACCCGCGCGGGATCACACAGCGAAACACTGCTCGAGGTGACCACGCCTGCAAGTAACAGTGACGCAGGTAGATGACTTCCCCCCCCAACCCCCACCCCACTTCCCCTCCCCCGCCTCCACGCCCGCTTTGCCCCTGGCCCGCTCCGAGGCTGCTAGTCAATCACACGGCGGCAGCCCTTTCGGCTAGTTTGCAGAGCCGGGGCTGGCTGAGCTGACACCGCCGCGCGCTGGCCCTGCTCACCCAGCCCGGCGCTCCCAGGCATAGCCGGCACCAGCGGCGCCATGGGTGGCAAGCGGGGTACGGAGTGGGAGAACCTGCTGCAGCAAAGCTCGGACCTGCTGGCGCGGGTGGGTTGCCGATCCCCTTTCCCTTCTCCCCCTGCCCCGCCCCCTCTCCCATTGTACCCCACACGATGCCTCCCCCCCCCCCCCCCCCCCCCCCCCCCCCTCTCGTCGCCTCTCCGCGCCGCCGCACCCACCGCCTCTGCCCCATCCGTCCACAGGATGGGCAAGGCCTGCCCTGGGTGCAGCGCGACCTGCTGCAGGTGGAGGAGTACTCCGCGCGCCTGAAGGGGCGTACCAGCCGCATTGGCGCGTCAGAGGCGCGCATCGCGGCGACGCGCCTGCTGGCGGCGGAGGGCCTCAACAGCAGCCGCCTTGCGCGTGAGCTGGATGTGTTCGAGCTCAAGCCGTCCTACGAGGACGTGTTCCAGGTGGAGACGGCTAGCGTGGCAGAGTACCTCACGCAGGTGCATGACATGACGCTGCTGACCTCCATCCAGCAGGCGCAGCGCGACAGCGTTACTGCATTCGAGGACTTTATGGACCAGTGCATGGAGGTGACCGTCCACCCATCCACCCCTACCACACCCACCCACCTTTCCACCTGCGCATGCATGCCCCGTCCCCGCCATCTAGCTGCACATAGCCAGGCTGAGCATGCCGAAAGCAGCCCCTGCCAGCCCCTAGTTCCCCTGGCCACACCCTGGGTACCCTATGTATGACCTTTTTTGACTACCTCGCAAAGAAGGAAATCCACCACTTTCATCTGGAAATCATTCAGAATATACAAGGAGTAAAGCGCCGAATCTGCGGCGTGATGGTGCATGAAAATGATGTATTCCTTTGCATTTCCATGCCGCGGTGCGCTATGCAGCGGCCGCATTAATCCCCCCCTCTCCGCCCCACCCCGCCCGCCCACGTTCCTATCCACTTGCCAGATGGACTGGGCGGCGGACAAGCACAGCCTGTTTGAGGCGCTGCTGCCCGCCGGGCTGTCCTCCGCCTCGCGCACCACCAGCTACGCCAACTCCATGCTGGGCTCCCCGCACCTGGCGGGCACCCCGCTCGGCAGCCGCCTCGCGTTCGCCGCCTCCCCGGGTGCGTCGCCCTTCGCCGGCCGCAGCGCCGCCTCCCTGCCTCCCACACCCATGACGGGCTCCGCGGCACCCACGCCCGGCGCGGCGGAGCTGCAGCTAGAGCCGCGAGCCAAGGCGTACCTGGAGGTGGTCAAGGCCATGCAGGGGGCGGCCGCACGGGGGCAGCCCTACAACGCGGTGCGCCCGCCATGCCACCCCGCCAACCCGCCCAGGCCACGGCAGGCGCAGCCGTGCCCCTGTTGCCATATGCTGTTTATCATAGCTTAGGCGCGTCTACTAGCAATAGCACCAATCTTGAGCTTGCTAACAGGATTCACCATCACAAGAAGAAGCGAGGATTTGGCCCCGCCATGCAGTTAGATGTTGCAAAATGAATGAATGATTGCCTCCCCCCCCCCCCCCCCCCCCCCGCGCGCGAGCCCGGTTGGGGTTGGCTGGGTCTGGTTGTGCTGATGCGTGCGGGCTTGATGTTGCGTAGGTGGCGGGGTTTGCCAAAGCGTGCGAGGGTGCGGAGGCCGCCCGCCCGCGCGGGGGCGCCGTCACCATGTCGGACTGCTGGGCGCTGCTGCAGCGCATGGTGGGCAAGCTGGAGGGCGCCGCGCCCAGCCTGCGCGGCGCAGGAGCCACCACCTCCGCGCTCCTCCTTGGCGCGCGGCAGCACCTTGAGGCCGGCCACTCACAGTATATCCAGGTGCGCTGGGAGCGCGTGACGCGCGGCCAGCTTCAGTGCCGCCGGACCGATCAGTCTGCCTTGTTTCAGCACGGAAGCCGGCCCCCATGCTAACGGGGACGCCCCACGGGCTGCGGCGGCAGGCGGTCATCCAGAAGAACGTCACCGCCGCGCGCCTTGGCGGCAGCCCCTCGCTTCTTGAGCGCGTGCGCGCCCTGCTGCGTGTCATGCTCAAGGTGTCCCCCCCCCCCCCCCCCCCCCTTTCCCCCCGGTCTCGAGCCAGCACCGGACAAACGCCGCACATCAGGCACTGCTCCCGACTGAGCACCGCTTGCTCACCATTCACCCAGGACGAGGGCGTGCTGGACTTCGACGGCGGCTCTGTGCCGACCACCTGGCGGCAGATCTACTACTGCATCCGCTCCGGCTTCTACAGCGAGGCCCAGCAGGTGCGTCGCATGCCTGTGCGCGACCGCCGCCCTGCTGGCTGGGCGCTGGCCCGTCTGGCTGCCGCTGGATTTGCTCTGTTTCAGTGTTTGGAGCTTAGGGCTTGGGGGTGTTGGCCGTGTCCTCACCATGTGCCAAGGCCAGGGCGGGTGTGCTCCCGGGCCCGGTGACCCGGCTGACGCGTGCGGCCTCCGGGCGGGGGGCGTGCTGTAGGTGGCGGCGGGCGTGACCGACTTCCGGGCCGGCGACTTCCAGCAGGCGCTCTTCCAGCAGGCGCTGGGCGCGTGGCTGGAGGGCGGCGCGGTCGGCGATGACAGGCTGGTGGCGCAGCTGGGAGGTGTGCACTTCGGGCTGGCCTGCAAATGAATAATCGCGCTGACGGCGGTGAAGGGGGGGGGGGGGGGGGGCATGTCACGATGCCTGCCGTCCCTCCGATGAGGTCGTTGCCAATCGACATACGCCACCACTCACGCAGACAAGTTTTTTATGCAAACTGGTGACGCCTCAGCGAAAAGCACGCCTGGTCATGTTGTCGAAATCCACTACTGGCAAGAGAGAGAGGGAGAGAGAGAGAGAGGGAGCTTACGTTAAGCTGTAGGCGGTTTACGGGCATCATTAGCAAATCTTTCCAAGCAGGTACATTGTGAGGTTTCTGTCTATATTGGCACTTGGAAAAGGTGCTCCTGTGATCATTGTGCTGGCACCCGCGCTTGCATATCCACTGTGTATGCGGTGACCATCCCATCTGCGGTCACCATACCAACGTTGCTGGGAGCTCGAAGCTGCCGCTGCTGGCTGGCTGGCTGCTGGGAGCGTTAGTCCACGTGGAACGCGTGGCCCTGCATGTGTGCTCTTACCCCTCCTGACTCTCAACTGCCGCCCCATCCCTCCCGGTTCCCCAAACGCCGCAGTGGAGTGCAAAAAGATGCTCGCCGACCGCAGCCGCTCCCTCACCAGCGGCCCCGAGGCGCGCCAGAAGCTGCTGGTGCTGGCGCTGCTGGCGGGCGACCGCAGCGCCGCGGACCAGCTGCTGCGCGACGCGCCCGGCCTGTTTGCCACCATTGAAGACTTCATGTGGTTCCGCATCGCCATCATCCGGCCCGAGGCGGACAAGAGCCTCGCCGCTAGCACAGTGGGCCGCGCTGTGTACACTCTCAGCGGTGAGCTGCCTCCTTGCCTGCCTCTGGTCTGCCCTCGCCATCTGGGGCCTCCACGCCAGTGCGTGCGCTCGAGAACGACCCTCTCGTGCCGAATCCCCATGTCTCACTTGTTGCAATTGTCAAGCATGCTACGGACACCAGCCCGGCGGTGCGCGCTGACTGCCTTTGTCTATGGTGTGCACTGTGCGGTCCCGTGAACACAAGCCGTCTTGCTCGTGATGTGTGTCATAAACCGCAAACTTAACAAACCCTGGATAAGTACCTTCCTAACCTGGATAAGTACCTTCCTAACACGTAAAGACAATACCATAAATTCATTACAATGCCTTGAACCCTCCAGTCCATTTGGTAACCATAAGCCAGATGGAAATTGCCCTTTCAGCTGGAGGAACCTCCGTAAGGAGTTGTGCGCGTGGAGACTAATGCTCGATCTGCGACCCCCCCCCCCCCCCCCCTGGCAACATGTAACAACCCCCTGCACGCAGACCTGCAGGAGTACCTGTGCAAATACCCGTCCAGCCACTACAGTAAGGGTGGCAAGGAGCCGCTGCTGTATGCGATGGTACTCATGCTGAGCCTGCAGTTCCGGCAGGCTGTCACCTTTCTCACCAAGGTCCCCCCCCCCCCCCCCCCCCCCAAGAATGATCTGTTGTCAAAACGACCCTCATATACGTATGGGTATGCCTTCCTCACAAGGGAGTCAATCACTGGAGTATGTAGCAAACCCAAAGCGTGGCGGCAATCTCGAGTGTGTGTAGGGTTTTGAGGTTTAGAGTACGATACACATGGGCTGCAGGGAGGCACTCGCTGCCCCCACACTCCGCACCGCGCCCGGATGGTGTGCCGACCCTGCTCGCCCCTTGCGGCAGCCGGCCGCCGCTCTGTGCCAGGCGCGTGCGCACACCCGCTCGGGTGGCAGCCTACAGCACCCCCTCCGCGGCCCTTTCAGGTTTCCCTGCTCTGAGCACCCAGCAGAGAGAAGTATGATGGGCCGCACATACTAGCTGCCCATGGCCCCTGAAGCGACCGCGTGGCGTGGCTTTCGAGGAGTAAATCGCCGCGTTGGTGGGACCTCAGTTGTTGGTGTGTGTATGATTACATATACACACACATATATATATATATGTATATATATGTATATATATGTATATATGTATGTATGTGAACATTGTGTGTGTATGTTTGTGGATGTTGATGTCGATGTGCCGTTGCGCCGGGTATGGTATCGAAGCTTTTACGCCGGCCGGACACATACACACACACACACACACACACACACACACACACACACATGCATGCATGCATAAATGCATGCATGCATGCATGTCTGTGTTGGGGCATTCATCTACATGCCCCGCCATGCGCGGCTGATGCCCGCGCTGGCCACCTGCCTGCTGCGCCGCAGGAGCCGGCCGCACAGGCGCACCGCCTGGACGCGCAGCACCTGGCAGCCGCGCTGGTGTACCACAAGCTGACCGACGCGGGCGGCGCCTCGGACGCCGGCGCGCGCGGCCGCGGGGTGGACTTCGGCGCGCTGCTCCACGAGTACGCGCAGCACTTCGTCAGCGCGGAGCCCAAGATTGCGCTCGAGTACTACATGCTTGCAGCGCGCGCGAGGGAGGCGGCGGGCGAGAGGCTGCTGAAGGTCGGCCAGTCCTGTGTGTCAAAAACAGCGCAACAACGGGAATGCTCCTGTGACGCACACAGCTAGACGCACACAGCTACACCCGTCCATGTCCACGGCCGAGTTTGTATGACCTGTCGCGTATCGGTACCCGCCGTGGATACCCCCAACATTACCAATTGCGGTCCACCTCTTATCACGACACCTACCTAGCTTATGTCTGCTCCGTGCACACAGGGTTCGATAACACATGACAGGGCACCCCTTCCCGAGAGATTCCACGGATGGCAGACCCCCCCCTTCCCCCCCCCCCCCCCCCCCCCGGTACATACCGGCAGGGCTGCTGTTGAAACGGGGCTGCCCTGACTCCCGCGCCGCTGCATGGGTGCCCTGGCACAGGCACAAGGCGCGCTGCTGCGAGAGCTGTTGCTGCGCTCGCAGGACTTCACCCTGCTGGACGAGGGCGGCCCCCTGGCCCACTACCTGCCCAGCACGGCGGCGCACCACGAGCTGCTGGAGCAGGTCCCCCCCCCCCCTACCCCCTCTTGCCCTCTATGGCATTTAGGCCTGATGGAGGGCAACCGTGAAAGCTTTATAACCTAACCCTTTGGGGAGCTGTTAGTGTGATGAGGGTTTGGTCAGGGGATCAAAACCCTAAAGGCCCTGCAACTGCATATGCCCTTGATTGTTCCAGTAGCGACTCGTCGCTGGTTGGTGTGCAGCATGCCGTGTAGCCACGCGTATAGGTTCAGTACAGCCATGTGTATGTGCTTCAAATGATAATATTGGGGTTTGGCAACCCTAGTATTGTTGAGGCCGCGGGCGTCTTACTGACGTTACAGGACGACGTGCCGCACCGGCTGCTATTTCCATATTGCGGCTCCCCTCTGGCCAGACAGCCACCTTTTGCCTTTGCGCTCGCCATCTGAGGCTAAAACCTGACGCATCCGTCGGTAAACGTGCCGTATAGCCGCGTGAATAGCCACGCTGTCATTGTTCGGGCCCCCCTCATGCTCGTCACAAAGGCGGAACTGCGGAATCTACATGGAAACCCAACAGAATAAACCAAGAATATAGCTCGAAATGCTCGGACCTGTGGTGCAATTACACAACGCTATACGCTGTTTGTTGAGACAGCAGCAGATTTTATTATTGACACTGCTGCTGCGGCAAGGCACCGGTAGCAGCGCCCTCGGGTCCAAGCAGGCACCTTACTTTCATGGGTCTCTCCCGGCCTTTTTCGGGCTGGGGGAGGGGCGTTCGGGCAGAAGTGCTGCTCGTGCCGCCAGCGCTGCTGACACCGGCGCCCGCGCGGGGCGCACCAGGTGGCGCACGAGTGCCAGCTCGCGGCGCAGCTGGACGAGGCGGTGGAGCTGTACCTCGCCGCCAAGCGCCCCACCGCCGCGCTGGCCATCATCAACCGCCGCATCTCCAACCTCATGGAGGACGACGCCCGGGGCGCGGGCGCTGCCGTCAAGGTGCCGCCGCCCCGCCTGCCCGTGCGGGCTGGCCACCAGTCAGTGCTGCCTACGCCACCCGCTGCGGCCACAGGCGCGTCGAGGCGGCGGTGCTGGGTGTCACGCACTCTGCGGGCCTGGACCCCATCCCGCCTTTACACCCCGGGCAGCTAGCAGCGCCGCCTCAACGCGATCAGAGCGCCCATACAACAAGCAACTGGCTTAGGCGGACTGTCCGCCTTGTCCGGCGGGTCTGTTTGGTCGGGGGTGAAAGCGACGGTTGTCATCGAGTTCAGTGAACCATCGCAGCATGTCCGTATAGAGGGGAACGCTCGCCTCTGACCACCTCCCTCCCCCCCCCCCCCCTTTGCGTGGCTCAGGCTATGGAGGATCTGATCGTGCGCGGCCACGCGGCGGCGGAGCGCATCGGCACCCGGCTAGACAACCTCACGGAGCGGCGCGAGGTGGAGGCGTTCGGGCAGCTGCTGCACGTGCGCGGCGTCATCAGCCTGAGCTCGCAGGCTCAGCACGCGGCGGCGGCGCAGAAGCTGAGCGAGCTGCAGTTTGTGCCGCTGGAGATGTACCGCGTGGAGAAGTGCGCGCTGGACGTGTCCTCGCTGCACCAGGCGCGCCGTCCCGCCCGCCCCGCCCCGCCCGGCCCCAGCAGCCAGGGAGACAGGGTGAGGGGGGGGGGGGGGGGGGGTCCTGGCACCACTTAGTAACCGGGGGCAATGGACTGGTGATGCACCGGGTGGGTACGTTGGTAGGCGTCGCTCGATGGCGCAGCGAGGCGCCACAGGGCGCAGAGTGATGGGGCATCCGGACCCAGGCGCAAGACGATGCTGTGCGGATGTGTGCAGCTGCCGTTTTGAAGATCACGCGTGGCATATATAGGAGGAATTATAGGGGTAGAGAAATTTGTAGAGGTAAATCCAAGTATTAAGTCAAGAGACACACCCATAGAGGGAGATAGAGGGGGAGAGAGGACGCATAGATATAATGTTCGAGAGCTCCTTCGGACATTTATAAGGATTATATCAGCAATGCTTCTGGAACAACAGTCGGCGTGCCGCATGATGATGAAGCCAATGCCAGGGTGCCACTGGTTACATTATTTCACGCTTCGCAGCGTATGTCGTAGAACCGTTCTTTCGCCGGCGCCGAGCCGGGTGGCCTCGAAGTACGCCAACGCAAGAGGTTTTACCCCCAGCTCAGTACCTCGAAGAGAGCCCGCGACGAATAGGCGAACTTGGCAAGAAAATACAACCACTATAACCGGATACTGTGAAAGTGTCGTTACGATATGTTCCGACATATTGGAGATAATATGTATTGTTAGTGGCCCGCCGAGGGAATGTGTAAGGATTATGTGGCTCCGTATTCACGCCGCTTGTATCATTTCTGGTGGCGCACTGGCCGACGACCCCCCCCCCCCCCCCCCCCCCCCTTCCCCGGCGATATTGGCCTGCGATGCCCACAGGTGGTGGCGGACCGCGTACCCCAGCTGCTGCTGGCGGCCGCCAAGTCGCTCCGCCTGCAGTACGACGCCAGCAAGTCGGCGCCGCTGCGCTCGCAGCTCGAGGCGGTGCGCGCGTTTGCTGGCAACACGGGCATCCACTACAAGTTCCCGGCGTCGGCGTACCAGGAGCTGGCCCGCCTGTGCATGGTCTAGGGATAGCCCATGCAGTCCCCCCCGCCCCCCCCCCCCCCCGCCTTCCTTGACCCAGCTCGAGAACACGGTAGCGCCCCGCTTGTAGTGTCGGGCGCGGCGTGATTTAACCAGCAGTACTTTCGCCCCGTACTGTTCTGCATACCGGGCGAGGTTCCTCTTGCTGTTGCGTGCATGGCCGCAGATCGGGGTGCGCCCTCCCGGCGAGAGGCACCTGCTGCACAACTCGGGAACTTCAGGAGGCTCTGCTGGCGGGGAATCTTATCGGATGGAGTGCTGAGCTTGGTGGCGGCTCGGTATGATACGGCGCAGTTTTGTCAGCCATCTCGCTGCAGCGGGAGTCTGTGAACAGCGCTCCGACCAAGGGCGAGGGGGGGGGGGGGGGGGGCGCTCTCAAATAAGCGGGCTACCTTGCGTCCCGCCTTGCGCGGCTGCATGCCTCGTTTTGAAAGTGGCTTGTCATACCGGTGTACTTGCGCTTTTCGTACTCGTACATCAAACAAGTAGTTCGCACCGCTAGTAGGTTGTGCCACCATGATGAGCTTGTTGTGTTCGATTACATCGTGCAGCCCGGGTGTGTGAAGTTCCAAGTGGCAAGTGGAGCCCCACCCTCAGCCCTCGTACCCCCATCCCCTAGTGGTCTCAGCTCGGTTGTCACGTTGTCACGTCTCGAGTTGCGGTGGCGCGGTGCGGCCGCCGTCGGTGAGCGCAGCCTCCTCGGCGGCGATCATGGCGCCCAGCTTGTGCATAACCTCGTAGCAGCTGGGCCGCGCGTGCGGGTCCGCCGCCCAGCAGCGCGAGATGAGGCGGCCCAGGCGGCGCGGGCAGCCGGGCGGCAGCGGCGGCCGCTCGCCGACGACAGACACGTGGTACACGATCACGCCAAAGTTGGTCTGCCCCGCCCAGGGCGCCTGCCGCGCCAGCGCCTCGCACAGCACGCAGCCCAGCGCGTAGACGTCCACCTTTTCGGTGAACTTGCTGCCCGTGAACATTTCGGGCGCCATATACGCCGCGGTGCCGCCCGCCTTGGTGCTGAAGTAACTCGCCTGCGGGTCGCGCTCCCGCGACACGCCGAAGTCGATAAGCATGGCGGTGCCGTCCGAGTCCAGCAGGATGTTCATCGGCTGCGGCGCGCCACGGCCGGCAGGCAGGGGTCAGGGCGTCACCGCAGCCGTCGCCACGCGCGTCCGCCCGTCATGTCGCGGTGCTACCGAGAGAGGGGGAAGAGGACAAGTATATCTATCTGAATATATACATATATGTAGATACATTTACACATATGAATATAGATAAATAAATAAATACACACACACACACACACACACACACATTTGGACATGTGAGCCGGATTTGAGCCTGAAAGCGAATGATTTCTATGTAATGCTGTTGCCCGATTAACATAGTACAGAGAGTCCACCTCAATTTCCAGGGAACGCGCGCTCATTTACATGACCCATACTAACCCATGCTTGAGTTCTTGGTAGGGCGTGCGGCGTGCTGCCTGTCCGTATGCATACATGTAACTGCATATGAATACATATATGTATATGTACATGCATACGAATACGTATAAGTATTTATAATTGTATCTGTATTTGTATTTATACATGCATATGCATTGTATCTAAATGTGTGTCTGTGCAGCTGCATATGCATAAGTACATTAATATGTATATGCATTTGCATTTGAATTTCTACATGTTTGTGCATATGTACATGTCTCTGTGTGTGTGTGTGTGTCTGTCTGTCTATGTACATAATATAATATACACAAACACATATATCAGTATATGATAAGGACTTGATCACCCTTACGAGTAAGGGCACGCGTGCAAGAGGAGGCAGGGGGAGGGGGGCACCTTGAGGTCCCGGTGCACAACGTACGGGTGCAGATACGCCAGTCCGCTCGCCAGGTCCCGCCCAATCTTCAAAACCTGAGGCACAGTGCGCAGTCTCAGTCCCCGTCCCGCCCCTGCTCTCGCATCAGTTCGCGAGTCAGTCCATGGCGGAGCATAGCGTTGTTACTGCAGCAAGTACTACACTGGAAAACCCGCTTCGCGGGATATACTACCAGAAAAGCGCGATAAAAAGGGTGTGTATTATCGGGGACGCCGTGTCTTATGAAGAAACCAAGCACACACGATGGGCACATGCAAGTCAAACCAAAACGTAGTCGGCAGAGTACGATAAAGACTACGGCCCCTCCACTTGTGCGTTGAATGGCACCGCGGCTTGGCCTTCAAAACAATGCACCAGAATCGCCCATCCGGGAGATTGCCCCCGGAAGATTGCCCCCGGACCACCCAGTACAGGGGGTGTTATCAAACTCGGCATAATAGCCTTGCACGGCGGCAGCTGTAATAAATCCAACAGTGCATGAGGCCGAGGAAACTGCCCTTGGGCGGCGACCTCGGCCATGACCGCCGGCAGGTAGCTGCATCGGGTCAAGCTAACCGGCCTGGTATGCCGCCGGAGATCGGAGAGCATATGTCCAGCGGCGAAGGGGGTTATTCCCCGCCTTGACCTACGAACGCAGAGGAGCAGCAGAACCGCAAGCCGGTGGGTGATCTCGGCATCGAGACGATCAGCCAAAAGCGCAGCACCTGAGCAGGCGGCGCGATCCGGGGGCTAAAAACGGCGGGGAAACCGATACAAGGACAGTACTGCGGTCACGTGCTTCTGCGGACGCGCGCCGTGCACACCGGTGCGGGTGGCGCGTACACGCTGGCGGCCCTGTACGCGTGTCATCTTCCCCGTAAGAAACACAAACTAAACCTGCAGATGCCTCACCCTACGCGCTTTAATTGGCGGACTCTATGCGGGTTGGCCAGGGGCGGGCTCTTCCCTGATGCTGGGTAGACGGCTTGTCAAGAGAAAGAGCTTGATTCAGTTGTAAAAAATCAATTTCAATTTCAATGCCTCCGGAAGATTTGGTGCGGTTTTGCGCAGTTGCCCCTGGAGCATCAATGGTCACACTCCACACGTCGTTCGTAACATGCTCGTTACACCGATACTGCACCGCAGTTGCAGAGTCGCCTGTTTCTTCATTAACATCCCCCCAAATGGCATAGCCGAACCTCGCCCATTACTTGAGCGATGACGTTTCCCATCTAGCGTATATCAAGGATAGTAGATCATCCCCAACAGGCAAGACTGCACCTAGCGCAGAGCGCGCCAGACCGCCGGGGGAGAGGGGGGACGGGGGACGGGGGAAGCGGGGGGGGACGGGGGCTCACCTCCAGCAGAGTCAGCGGCGGCGCGGTCGCGCTGTAGATGCGGTCGTGCAGGCTGCCGCCGGGCACGTACTGGTAGATGAGCGCCATGCAGGGCTGCTGGAAGCAGGCGCCATGGATGCGGATCACCTGGCGGCAGCCGCGCCCCAGCCGAGTCATCATCAGCACCTCCTGCTTGAAGCTCTCCACCTGTGGTGTGGCACCGCGGGCGAGAGCCATGCAGAGATGCGCACAGGCAAACGTAAACACACTTTGTCGGATTAAGCAGGTTTCGCTACCTGTATTGTGTCATACTCGCGTAACAGCTACGATATGTGAAGCTGCATCTCGAAATAACGGAGTAAAATGAGTTGTCAGCCGATGCATGCTGAGGCACTATATCATTGCGAGCAGAGAACGGAGGGGGATGAGGGAGGGGGGGGGGGGGGGGGGGAGTCCACAAAGCCATGCGCGCTGGTTGGAAGCGTCAGGCTGGTAGCCGGGGGCAGCACCTGGTCGGCAGTCGCGCCGGCGTAGCCCCGGTTGAACACCTTGACCGCGACCTCGAGGCCACGCCACGTGGCGAGATAGACGTCCCCAAAGGCGCCGCTGCCCAGCACCGCTTTGAGACCCGGCTGGATCTCCGTAGCAAAGTCCACCTCCACCAGCCCGGCGCGCTCCCACTCGAGCCGTGACAGCCCCGTGGAGGGCGGTGCTGACAAGGCGGACACTGGCGCGCCCCGGGTCCCGTCGCTGGGGGTCGCGGTCCCGCGATGGGGCGACAGGGTGCGGTGCGCCGCCGGCGCGGCGCGCGGCTGGCACTGAATGTTCAGCAGCTCGGGGCAAGAGGGGCGCCGCGCGGGCGCCGCTCGGCCGGCGGCCAGCGCTGAGAGTCGCAGCGGCAGCGTCTGGTGGCAGCTGGGCGCCTGCCAGTCGCTGGGCGCCAGGTTGGGCAGCACCGGAAGGCGCGACGGCGAGGGCGGCGGCAGCGGCGCGGCGGCGGTGGCGGCGCGGCAGCTGGCGAGTGGGTTGGGCGCGTCCGCGGCGGTGCTGGGCCGCATGCAGGCGAACCGCCGGAGGACACCGCAGCCCGCGCCGCCGCCTGCTGCGCCGTAAGCCGAATCCACGTCTGGGCGCCGCGGGGCTGCCAGCGCACCGGGCAGCAGCGTCTGGGAGGACAGGCCGCTAAGCATGCTGTCAGCCGCCAGGGCGGTTCCAAGCGACGGGGGCGCCGCGGCGCCTCTGTGGAGGCCACCGCGCACCAGCAGCGTGGCCAGCACCGCCATGACGAGCACCAGGCTGGCCACCGCCGCCACCACCAGGCCAATCACCCAGCTGGGCAGCGCCGCTGTCGCGGCGGCAGGAGGCGTCGCAGGGGGGCGGTCCGTCCTCGGAGGGGACTGCGGGCGGCTGGGCTGGGAAGTGCCGTTGACGGGCATGGTGGTGCCGGCCGGGGGGCGCTCCCAGGGCGGCTGCTCCGCGTCTCCCGGCGACCCCGCTGTGCTCTCCGGGAAGAGCTCGCCGTCCTCCTGGGGCGCCTCTGGCGTGGGGGCGGCGCTGGTAGAGGGCACCACCGGCACACTAGCAGGGGGCGTCTGTGCTGGGCCTGCACGAGGGCGCGGACAGGTCAGCGATCTTGGGCGGAATGGCGCGCTGTGGGTAATCACAGAGCGCTTGTATGGACAAGTAGGGGTTAAGTAGGGCTCCCCCGTAATATGATGGACCATAGCATTAGTCCAGCGGAATATCATACCCTCCCTCCCTCCTCTCTCTCTTGTGTACTATGTATGACAATATAGTTGATTGTGCTTCTTAACCATAAATAGCACCATCAATTACAATATATAATGTGTATATGTTAATAATAGCCTACAAATGCAGTCCTGTAATAGTGTATTTTGTACTGATACTTCAGACGGCTGCGTTTATTGGACACGCTCACTCTAAGCATAATCACTTTTTGGGTGTCAGCTGCTGTTCCGGTATAGTGACTAGGAAACCAAAACAATGCAAAAACAGATACAGGTCAGTTTATTATTTTTTATTTTTTTTTTTGGGGGGGGGGGGGGGGGGGGGGGGGGCAACTACCTGCAGGCGGCTCCCAGGGCGCTGTCACCGGCGGCAAGCGTTCAGCCACAAACGGCGGCGGCATCTCTGGCGCCCCGGAGCCCGGCGGGGCCGACTTGCAGCCACCGGCATCGCAGGGCGTGGCCCACAGCAGGCGGCGCACACCGCACGGCAGCGCGGCAGCGGACAAGGCACCACAGCGACCGGCTGGCAGCGCCGCCAGACTAGGCAACATCGCCTGCAGTGAGCGCTGCTCTGCCGCGGCACAGCCGAAGTCGCCCGGCAGCAACAGGCCAAGGCTGGCGTCGCCGGCGCGGGGCAGCACGGGGCTGCAGCCCGTGCTGAGTAGGCCTTTAGCCACGGAGCAGGTCAGCGGGGCGCATGGCGGGTTGGCGGCGGCTTCGCCCGAGGCGAGCACCACCGTCGTGGGCGGCCCGCTGGCGGCATCATCCACGTACAGCCGCACCGCTGGCGCGCTCCCCACAGGCAGGTCGAGGACGAAGACATCAGGGGCGTCCACCCCTTGCGGCGGAGTCCAGCTGCCTGTAGCGGATGGCAGCGACTCCGCAGACAGCGACCCGGATGCCGCGGGCAGCGTCCAAAAGCTGACGTCCGCCAGATACGCGACGGAGCCCAACGCGAGGTGCACCTGCGAGTGGCCCTCCGCACTGTCGGCGCTCCCAGGCGGGGCCCCGCCTGCAGCTTCCTCAACCAGGGCGCCCGACATCAGCAGCGATGCGCCCTCCGCCGCGGCCAGCGCCCGCCCGCCGGCGCCCGCCTGGACAGAAAAGCATGGGCGCAGTATATGTAGCATGAGCATAACCAACGCGGAGCACGCAATGCATGTAATGAGGGCCACATAGGCCTATCACATATACCTATAATGTAACTATCCGTATGACTCTCAGAGGATCATAAGACCCGAAGGCAACATATACAGGAGTGTGAGCACAACAGGCAATGCTTCACATTTGATCTCCGCATGCCAACTCTCGCTAGGCAGCGGCGATAGCAATCTACAATGCCCCGATGCCTCCCCACGTCGCCGCCGCGATGCCTCGCCGAGGAATCCTCACCTCGTTACCCTTGAGCAGAAGGTAGCCCCCGTTGCCGCCGCCCAGCAGCAGCACCTGCGCGCCGCCGCTGGCTGCCACACCGCCACCGAGCTTCCCGGCAAAGTTTCCCTGCAGCGCGCCGCCCTCCAGCACTAAGCGCGCCGAGCTTCCAGCCAGGGCGACGGCGCCACCAAGGCCGCCAGGCGCGCGGTTCCCTGCCAGGGTGGCGCCGCTGGCGAGCAGGGTGCCGTTGCTGAGCCACAGGGCGCCGCCGCTGCCGGCCGCTTCCCCCGCCTCAAAGCGCGTTCCGAGTGCCAACACCTGGGGATGCACCAGCGGCAGCGGGCGAGAGGGCGGTCAATGGGAGAGGCAAAGCTTTGCAGCGGGTAACATGACAGCGCAAGGATTGGTCCAGATGAGCAGCGCATACATGATATGCTGCATATAAAAATAAACAAAAGATTTTGCTTTGTCTGCTGCTCAACTGACTGCAGCAGCAATGGTCCGCACGGATTCATTAACCCTAACAGGCGCATGGAGTTGGGTGCGACAGAATGCCGCAATATGAGTGACGCCGGCGAGGACTGGTCTGGTTGGTGAGCGGGTGCGTCGCGGGAATCACCTCGCCGCCGTCCGCGACCGCCAGATGGCCACCAGAGCCAGACGCGCGGTTTGACACAAACATGACGCCAGCGTTGAGCTCCAGCAGCGACCCGCGGCCGCGCACCTCGGCGGCGCCACCGGACGCGCCGCGGCAGTGCGCCACGGTGCTGTTGACCAGCGCGGCGGTGGCGGCGGACAGCACACTCAGGCAGCCGCCGCCGCCATCCGCGGCGCCACGCTCCAGGTGGCAGCTCTCCATGTACGCCAGCGCGCCCGCCTCCACCATCAGCACACCGCCCGTGCTCGCGCTGCTTCCCCGGAGCGCGCAGCGCTTGAGCAGCAGCGCGCTGCCGGTTGCCGACCCCGCTGCGGTGCCGCCTGTACCTGTGGCCATAAGCAGGGACATCCCCGGGAACGGGGGGGGGGGGGGGGGGGGGGTCTGACATTCCACTGGTTTGACCTGACGTTGTCGTTACTGGGTAGCATTGCCTCGACAGGGAGTCCGTGGCAAATGCGCATGAGAAAAGACCAGGGGAGTACGCACAGCTTGTGTACTAAAAGAGGGACTATAGGATACGCGGCATGGAGCAACATACTAAATAAGTCTAGTGATAATGTAAAGATGAATATAAAGAGTTGCGGTGTAGTACATGTATCACGAGTATCAAACACTGGTGTACGGAAGGTGAGCGACCCGTTGCAGGGGGTGTGTGTGGCAGCACACGTGTATTTCACTGGGGTGTGTTTGAATGTGTGTTGTGTGGGGGGGGGGGGGGGGGAGGGAAGGTACCGGAGTCGGCGGTATTGCTGTCTGCCTGGACACCAACAAGCTCCGCGTGGCCTCCAGTTGCCACAGCCACGGCGCCGCCCGCCAGCCCAGCGGCATTGCGGGCCAGCTGGCCGCCAGTCATGCCAAAGCGAGCGCCCGCAAGCGATGCAACGGCACCGCCCGCGCCACCGGCGTAGTTGTCCAGAAACGCGCAGCTGGTGCAACGCATACTGGCGCCGATGCCCGCCAGTACCACCGCTCCACCCGCGCCCTCGTAGCGGTCCGGCAGCGTGCGGGTCGATGGGGAGGCTGTGTTGCGGGCAAACGTGACGTTCTCGGCGAGCACGGTGGCGGAGGGACCCACAAAAAGCGCGCCGCCTGCGGCACGGTGGCTCACCACACTGCCCCAGGCAGTGATAGGAGCGTCGACGCCCGCCCCAGGGGAGCTGGGCGCGCCGGTGCCGATGCCAGCCGAGGCCTCATTGTCCTCAAACACGCAGTGCCGCAGGGTGAGAGAGCCGCCAGCGGTGACGGAGATGGCGCCGCCGCCGGGGGCGGACCACCCGCTGAGGCGAAAGCCCTCGAGGTGCAGGGAGCCGCCTGCGACCACGGCAAAGGCGCGACGCGCCCCGCCGCTGCGCGGCGCCGCCAGCTCGCACATCGTGCCGGGCTCTCCGGCGGCGCATACTAGCCGGCTGCTGTGCCCCGCCACGGGCGGGAAAAACGTTGCGTTGGCCTCCGGCACGCTGCGGGACAGCTCCTCCCGCGGGCGGCCATCTGCTAGAAACGCCGGTTGCTGCGTCGGCTCAAGCCCTGCAACCACGCAGAGATCCAGGTCAGGTAAATGGGAAGCCCTCATAGAGGGGTGCAGAGGGCAAGGGGAGCGAGGGGCAATCTCGCAGCTGCCACATGGCTGCAATTCTGTCCCTCAGGTAAGTTTGTTGCCCCTTGCTGGATAATACCCCCCTCCCTGCTTTGTCCCCTCCACATGCCTGATGGAAGCATATCAGCCTTGTAACTTTCCCCAAAACCTTCAAGGAATATGTGCCGTGCCCCCCCCCCCCCCCCCCCTCCCACACACTCACACAGATCCCTCCATTGTAGCTTAACTCACTCTGCCCTGCCCTGCTCAGCACAATTGACACCACTGCGCACGCCCAGGTTACCCACCATCCTCACCATACTCGCCCAGCGACCAGCGCACGGCGATGTCCGCCCGCTGCTCCGTCAGTGCGGTGTAAAGCTGCCCCCAGGTCTCCACCAGCACCGGCGGCGTCAACTCCTGCCCACACGCGCCCGGGGACTGCGCCACCGTCGCTAGCACCGTTGTCCAGAAAAGGGCCGCAAATAGAGCTGCGCATCGCACACGGGGTAACGGGAGTTCAGTGAAGGAGCTCAACAGGTGGGGGGGGGGGGGGGGGGGGGCGGGAGGAGTTCGCTACAGAGTCCGGCAACCCAGTGGTACGGTGTAGGCAACTGACCCGCGATATTTACCTCGTGAAATACCTTGGTAAACTGAGTGCTGAACGAGTCGCCACATGCCGGGAAAGAAAATAGACCGCGAGGAGCGTGCCGTCGATAACCGCCGGCACACAAGGTTTTTACTTTAAGCACGCGGGTGCGGGGACCAAAGTTGCTGTGCCGCCTTCACAAACTCCGTGCACGCGTAGTTGCGGCGCCCGCCCGAAACACGGGCCATTCCAGACCACGGCAAGTTGGTTCGTTTGAGGATGGCGCGGCCGGGGAGGGTGCGTGGCATCGCCCCCAGGGCTATCTTTCCGCACCCGCTAGCAGTAGACAAAGAAACCGGGCCGGATTAAAAAGCCCGCCATTATTCCATCTGCGGTGTTATTCGGCCCTCAAGGGCCGACGGGACGCCTCGCTCCTGACCGGCACTCACCCCTTCGCGGCAGAGCCATCTCGCAGATATGCTGCCCACGACGAGTATTTGTCGTGCATTCCATGCGCGCGGGCGGTGGTGTCATCACGCGGTAGACGCCATATCCGGCTGGCCGACAGTGCAGCAGAAACGATGAGTAGGGCGTGCCGCGCTTTGCCGGCGCGAAAACTTTCGCGCCAGTAGCGGATGTTCTGCGAATGCACCACGGATATGTTTACCGGGCACCACTACGGTGTGAATGTAGTCCCGTACTACTAGTGTGTGCGCCGTTGACGACGCGACGGCGCAGCTTGCCCTTCCCCTGCAGTAGCAAGTCGCTGCCGATCGGGTGTGGCAGACTGCAGTCGGACGTATTTCACAGATGCCACGCTGCCGACGCGCGGCGATTACGTATTGCTTGACGGCTGACAGCCGCAGCGTGTGCAGTAGGCGGCCGGCCACAACCTGTATATGAGATACCTGTAGCGGTACAGTAGTCGCTAACGGTGCGGCAGCGCAGGTCGTCGCGTTTTTTTCCTTCTCGGCGGTGCTGCTGCTTTTGCGGCGGTGTGCCGCGCAGCGCACGTAACCCGCGAGCGCTGCGCGGCTGCGCCGACGGGATTGTTACAGGGGTACCAGTTTTCGTATTCGCGTAGCGACTGATCGCTAGCTCACTACGGTAGCCTAACCAAATCAATAAAACAAATCTCGTCGAAATATTGCTGTACTGTAGTAAACACATAATATTATTCTCATGATCTAAACGCGATGCCAGCAGGGGCGTGATGAAAACGCGACTGCTTGTTGGCGACTAATATTATATAATTACATGAGCTAGCAGCAGAAGGCGATATCGGAAATCACCAAAATAAAAGGCAATCAGAAAGGTCCTCTACATCGACTGCGGGGTGGATGCAGTAACATGAGAAGACGCAGAGTGGGCACGAGCACACGCATCAGACTTGGCCATCTGCACACCGGCAGAGAGAATGCCGCCCAGGGTACCATGCACGCAAGCCGAGACCCGCTGCAACAGCCCCCGCCGTGTGCGCGACAGGTGACGGCGGAACTCAGCAGGTTGGCCGGCGACAAAGTTTCGAAGTGCCTGAACGGATTGACCACGAAGAAAGCAAGAGGTCGGGGCGGAAGGACCGCCAGGGAAGTTGCGCACAGCCAACAGCACCGCGAAGATGTAGACCACAGTCAAAGCGGACTTCCCGAGTCGGCCGCGGTCCTCAACCACAAAAGGGTAGTACCGGTGAACACCCTGCACTGGGGCGGAAGACGCCCGGTCCGCTGCCAACTTAGCATGCTCCGCCTCGGTCGCCGCGATTCCCGGGATGCACCAGCGGGGGTCGTTGCTCCAAGTGGGGGTCGTGGAGGACACGTACGCGAAGTCGATCATGTAATCGCACGCTGCCCCTCCCCACCCCGCCAGCGTCAGGTCCGACGGCCGCGAGCGGTCCGCTGGGCGCAGCCCACTCGTCTCAAGGGTCAAGTCGCCGGCTCCCGAGCGGTCCCGGTCAAGCACCGCCCCCGCATTGTTGGCGACTACTAATATCATATATGTGTGTGTTTTATTGATTACATGAGCTAGACGCAACATTCAAGAAATCCACACAGAAATCCAGAAGGAAATCCAGCTACGGGCCAACAGAGGCGGGAACCGCCATGGTAGCCTCCGACCAGGCATCGCCACCAGCCAGCCGCCGCTCCACGCAGTAGGGACGCTCTCCCCAGCACACAATCCCGGGCCACTCCAATAGCGGCACTAGGCCGAACGTAATGTGAAGGCGCCGACAGGAAAGGAGCTTCGAAGTTGAGGTCTCGCAGCAAGGAGCGGAAGTGGGGGGGTCCAACCCAGAACGGGGCGCCACGGGCGTGCAACAGACGCAGGCCACCCAACGCCAGATGCGCCGCCAGCTCGGTCGCGTCCTTTTCCGCCAAACGTAGAACGCCTTCCCCAGCACAACATCCCGGGCCACTCCAATAGCGGCGCTGAGCCGAATGTGATGTGGAGGCGCCAACAGGACAGGAAGGGAGAAAGTGCTCAACGAGTAGGGAATGCAGAGCCGACCGGGCCAGCAACGACGTTAGACGCCGGTGTCCAGCGCGCTTAGTTCCGCCCAGCGCCAGATCCGCCGCCAGCTCGGTCGCGTCCCCTTCCGCCGAACGTAGAACTCCCTTCCCAGCACAACATCCCGGGCCACTCCAATAGCGGCACTAGGCCGAATGTAATGTGGAGGCGCCGACAGGACAGGAAGGGAGAGGGTGCTCAAAAAACAGCGAACAGGGACTTGACCGGACCAGCAACGACGTAAGACGCCGGTGTCCAGCTCACACTGCTCCTCCGCGGCAGTGGCAGCACGGGCGGGGCCAAGGCTACCAAGGCGCCACCCGTGCACGATCCCCGCCCCCATCCCCAGCCGGGGGTGGAGGCGGAGGAAGGGCCCGCGATTCCGAGGGCCGAGGACGGTCGTCGGGCCCGCCCAGGCGGCGGTGGGTGGGTGATTGTGATTGTGTGTTTTATTAGTGTTAGCATTTTAAACACACTAGCGCCATGTACATTATTACAATGTATCACATATATTTATTATTTATATACAGCAGCAGGATTGAAGTGAGCAAGTCGCGTAATAAGTACTGTAGTGGCATCACAGCGCAGGTAGCGCGCAGGTAGTATGTAAGAGCGCTGCGTAAGTACTGCTCTAAGATACTAAATATATTATTGATACGAAATAACGACGGGCATACAACTCTTGTTTTGAATGTATTTGAATCCTGCGAAGCCGGAGATGACAGCATCGTCCGACTGCAGACGCGAGGGACCGCCGGAAGTTACGGTATACTAGTCACTTTGCGCGCCACTTTACGGCATTCTTACAGCTGCGCGGCTTCGCCGCTCCGAATGATGATAGTGATAGACCGCATAAAATAGTGGACAACGTCCAGGGGACATCGAACCAAATTGCCGGTTTTACTGCAGTACCGCCGCCTAGGAGCTTCTCGTACGGGGACTACCAGGAGTTGGTCGTGCTGGCACTGGCTGACACTACGGGTACCGTCGTCCCATAAAACATAAATCATTCCATGAAACGCACGTGTGCCGTGTGCAGAGCCTACATTCTTTCGTTGTACAACGGCGATGCTTCTTGCAGAGGGAGAGTGATGCAATGTCTGCAGTACGAGTAGGAATCTAGTGCCGTATACCTGCGGGCGAGGTTTGGTCCAGAATAATCCACCTTCTGCGTCTGCCACAAGGCATGCACATACGTGATCATTGCAAGCAGATGGCTTGATGGATGCTCCTGGTATCTCATTGCTGCGGCACTACACATATTGCAAACGTCATAACAACCAGCTGTACAGCAGACCACACGTGCATGTTTGCGTGTTTGTATGGGTGTGACGTCGCTTGCTGGTCACTTCTAGTCGATTAACCCAAGCAGCACCTATGTCGTTGCGGCCATTGAGGGGAAACTCATGAAAGGACGTGCACATTGTGTGTGGTGCACGCGGGATGCACCTGTTATGTGGCAATATCTGTGTAACATGTGTTTAGAAAACGGGACTGTGGCTGGTCTAGACCGCACGGCACAAGAGATTTATTTGAACATAAAGAATCGTTTCTTTCACCCATGGTCGCCGTGATACACGTGTTAGCCTCCTACCCAAAGCTGCTACTCAGCGCATGGTAAAGCATCTATAGTCAGCCAGCGGGCTGCATGCGACATTCGCAAGCTGGCTGTTCGCCCATTAAGTTGCAGTAATCCTGCAATCACATGGAAAGTTATAGCACTTTGCCGTATTACAGAACATGCCGTTTCATAACAATTCCTTTTACCAGAATTTAGATCTGAACAGTGAGCTGGAAGGCCCGCAAACAGCGCTTTCTAGATCACTCAATGGCAACTTAATCCGATGAAACAGAGAAATTTTATGGCATTGCAAATATTCTACCAACCTTTGCCATGCCAGCCAGCAAACTCATTGTGGGTGGAGGCGCATGAACGGTGGGGGCATGTAATGTGCCACTCCACACAAGCTCCCAGCATGTGCGAAAGTTGTTTACAGAATGGCTGGGACTTACTGGTGGTCATATGCAATAAAGATGTAAATCCGCAGCAGGGTATTGAGGGGCAGAAGAAATTCATCACGTAGCATGCGGTTGAACAGCGAAGTTCTCCCCGAGCTTGCTGCATGTCATGAATATGTGCATGTTGATCATCGCAGGGGGGGGGGGGCTGGTGGCTTGTGTGACATTCATATCAGAGAGTGCCTACGCTGTCACGGACGAAGTGTAGTAGCATGACGGTGCAGTTATCCTTGCAGCGCCGCTCACGGACCGTGATGTTGAGCAGTCGGTTTGTGATCGCCTTTGGTTCCATTCCTTCATGCAGCAGCCCCATTGTAGCCGCCACAGCATCGTCTGGCGACCAGAGCCCCCAAAAGCCGTCACACGCCAGCAGCACGAACTCATCCCGGCTGCTCAGCTCAAAGGATGTCACGTTTGGCACGCTGCTGGCACCTTGACTCTTGAACGCCATGTCGCCAAAAGAGCGAGACACCTCGAGCCTGCCTGCGATGCGCCCTGACTGGATGTGGCCACCCGCGCGCTCGATGCGCGCGCGCTCGGTGGGGTAGATAGCCTTGTGGTCCTTTGTTACCGTCACAGCCTTGACGGCCTGAGTATCGGAGCACATACACAGTTGAAAATTGTTTTGCAGTTAAAGCAGTTAGGATGTTTCCCTGCGCTCGAACCACCTACAACTCCATGTTAGCCCCCCCCCCCCCCCCCCCACCCACCCTCTCTCTGTGTGTGCTTTTTGCGCACCCGTGCGAAGAAATTGTTCCCATGCTGAGTCCGGCAATCAATGGCCAGCTGCATAATGCATGAGCCTGTGCCTGCCCACCTCGCCCTGCGTCCGTGCTAGCACAGCTTTGACATCCCCCACGTTGGCCACCACCACTCGCTCCCCAATAATCCACAGCGCTGCAGCCGCTGCACCATCCTGCCATCCGTTGGACTTTGCCTGTGCCAGGAAGCTAGCATCCGTTCTCTGAAACCCAGACAGGATGGCCTTGTGGGGGGGGGGGGGGGGGGGGCGGGTGTAAGAGAAGTAATGTCAATGCGCCTGCCCCCATCAGTTGCTTCAGTATCGCCAGGAAGCATCCAAATCAGGACACTTGTCGGGGTCAGTACCTCCTTGACTGCCTTCAGGTTGATTTCGGCAGAGCTACTGGCTAGGTTCGCTGGAATTAACCCTGCATGCATGGCCTCGTCGTGGAGCTTTGCGCCCGCATGCTCCGCGGCACGGCGACCTGCATGGCCATCAAGTACTGCGAAGAAGCTGACCTAGTGGTGAGGGCAACACGGGACCTCAGCCTACTGTAGTTGCACCGCAGCCGATAGGGTTGGTCAGACAGCGTTGCAGCGCTTACTCTAAGCTGCGTGGTCTTGTCCCCACGTGCATCGTGGGTCACTACTGCGAGGTCCTCAAACTCGTGGCGTCGGCCTTTATCCTCAGAGTATGCGGCGCGGACATTCGTGGCAGCGTGTGCTAAAACTGCAAAGCCGTCACTGCTCTTCTTCCGCGCGACCTTTAGCGGCCGCAGATCCTGCGTTTCCGTTCGCCTCCCCTCACCCGCCACCTCTGCTGATGGCTGCCCCTACAGCCAAGCCAACCATTCTGTGGGCCGAAATAGTGTTGAATCAAAGGATCCTCCAGACGAAGATCAGGGATGCGAGGTAAAGAGACAGGGGTAGGAAAAGATTTTTGTGAAACGAGCGCTTAGGCAGCGCCGTGCCAAGTCGAAGAAGCTTACCTTGGCAGTTGTCCGCGTGCCGCTGGCAATCTCTTTGCCGCTGACGTTCGCATATGGCATGTGGTCAGTTACCGCCTCGGCAGCCTGCGGCTTCCCTTGCTCGCCTCCAATGGGAAGCTCCTCCTCGTCGTAGATGGAGTCTGCTCCCATCGCGCCGACGACTCCTTCTTGCGCGACGGCTGGGCGGGTGTGTGCTCACTGGAACGGTGGGCAGCCGAAAGGCGAAAGCCGTGCAAGCAGTGCAAGCAGCGCAGTCGGGATTTCAGCGCGCCTCGAAGTGTGCCTCCAAGGTGCTGCAGATATAGATACCTGCCCGATTAACCGTGCAATAATACGAAGAGGTCCCAGCAGCCCGGCCGTCATCGTTTTTCCCCGCCCCCGGGACAGGGCTGGCAACAGTGAAACCCTTGCAGCGTCTCTAGGACGGCCGGGCAGCGATCAAACCACGGAAAGTTGCCCTGGCTACAGGTGCAGGGTACCTGTATATACCAAGTAGCAGGGTACCTGGTAGGAGTGCGAGCCACGTTGAGTAGGTGAACGACGGGCAGTTAATTTGTGTTTTATGTAGGATTAAGTCGGTACGCTGCGGTCGGACACCTGTACGAGCCGGGGTACGAGTACCCGTGTGAAGACATACTGCGGCAGTAGTAGGGTTGACGCGCGCGACGAGCAGACTGCGCGCAGACCGGCCTGATGTGCCTGCTGCTCCACCAACAGCATCTGCCGCGCGCTGCTCCTGCTCAATATCACCGGAACCGGCGGTCCAGTTCTCGTCCCTCAGGCGCCGCTAGCTGCTGATCAGCAAGAACCGGGCAACCTGGTGCACCCCCTCCCGGCACGACTGCGTACATCCGCAAGCGATCAGCTTGCCCGTTCGCGCTCCCGCGGCGACTCACGACGCCAACCCCCCCCCCCCCCCCCCCCCCCCCAACCCCCCGCAGGGTTTCGCGCGTCGGCTTAGCAAGATGTCGGGCGGGGGCGCGCGGCTGACTGTGGTGCCCACCGTGACGGTGCTGGCCATGATCAAGGGCCGCCTGATCGGAGCCAACAAGGGCCACGGGCTGCTGAAGAAAAAGGCAGACGCGCTCACGATGCGGTTCCGCCAAATCCTGAAGGAGATTCTGGACTGCAAGACTAGCATGGGTGAGACAATGAAGAACTCTTACTTCGCACTCACCGAGGTCAAGTACGCTGCCGGTAAGGATCCCACGGCTCTGGAGGGAGAAGAGTGGGCGGCTCCGCCTCTCAGGTGGTTGCTTCTGTGCCGATTCGGCCGATGTGGGACGGCGGAGTTGGCTTGAGAGGTTGAGGGCCAAGGGGGGGGGGGGGGGGGGGGGGGTAGGGGGGGGCTTAGCGTTGGGGAGGGGGGAGGCACTTCCCACACCCCGTTCCGTCCCTGTCCCGGCTGGCCAGCATACCACTTCATTACCCAGGGCTCGGTGGGAGCCTACTGCCGGCCTGGTGGGGTGGCGGCACTGACAAGCCCCCGCACTTTCCGGCAGGCGATGGTGTCCGCCACACGGTGCTCGACAATGTCGACCGCGCCTCGGTGCGCGTCACGTCAGCGCAGGACAACGTGGCGGGCGTGAAGATCCCCAAGTTCAAGCCGCACGTGGACAGCAGCCAGGGCGGCAAGATGGAGCTGACGGGCCTCGGGCGCGGCGGCGCACAGATTGGCGAGTGCCGCAAGTCCTTCCTCACCTCGCTCGAGCTGCTCATTGAGCTGGCCTCGCTGCAGACGTCCTTCATCACGCTGGACGCCGCCATCAAGACCACCAACCGCCGCGTCAACGCGCTCGAGAACGTGGTCATTCCAAAGCTGGAGAATACCATCCAGTACATCAAGGTTGGCTATGCGCTGACGGCATTGACCTGCTCCAGGTCCACCCCTCCAGTGCTCATGTCCTCTGCCATTGCAGGGTGAGCTGGACGAGCTGGAGCGCGAAGAGTTTTTTAGGCTGAAGAAGGTGCAGGCAAAAAAGAAGCGCGACCTGCAGGCGCGCGAGGCCGCGTCGGTGTGCCCCCCCCCCCCCCCCCCCCATGGCGAGCCATCAGCGGAAAACTGTGTTACTCATTTTACACCAGGAATGCAGCACGGAGTGTCCAACTTGAGGGCGCAAAGAATCATTGTCTTTGCGACCCGTAGACCCAATTGAATGTTGCGGTGACTGATTGCCCCGCCCCGCATCCCAGGCCGCCAAGGGCAAGCCCGCGGCGCGCACCTCAAGTGCCCAGCGCGACATCCTGCTGACAGAGGCGGACGACCCCGATGTGGTGTTCTAGACAAAGCCTGCCCACCCACACCCACCCCATGTAACCACTCCCTCCTTATTCTGCCCCCCTCCCTCTCCCCACGGATCAATGGCCAGGGCGCAACAAGCATCGCGCCATTACAGCGCCCCAGGGCTGACAGCATGGCGCCTCTGCAGCCTTTTTCCCTCTGTACACGTGGTAGCCTGCTCCCACAGGTGCCCACATAGCTGTAATAAAACTGTGCCAAAAAACTGTGTAAGTATGACTTTCGGGGCGCCTGGATGATGATAAATTTCGCACCCATTCCGGAAGATGGCAATTCGGATTGGCTGTAGATGCTTGTTACCCGTCCCCCTAGTGGAGAGCGGTATAGAGAAATCTAGATTTATCTGGAAAGCTACTATGATCCACCACGAATGCAGCACGGAACCCCCAACGCAAGACAATTTCTTATTCATGATGATGCAACGCGAGATGCAAAATTGCTTCTGTTTTTGCCTTTAACTCGCGCTGTTCGCCCAAACATCTAAGTTTGCGTGAGCGCAGGCACCTCTCAAGGTGCCTGGAGACGCGCAAGCATCGTCCGCACAGCGACCATGCGCACGACGCGAGAGGGTGCTCCATCTGCTATCAAGCAGTCGTCTCCGTGCCCCACTGTGATAGGCAGCGGCATATGCAATGCCTTGCCAGGTGCCGGTATCTAGACGGTTGTACTCAGGGGCAACCCCCCCCCCCCCCCCCCCCCCCCCGGGGGCAGGCACAGAATCTCCAGGGTAGAGCCATCGCAGAGTCTTTACGTGTAGTGAAGTCCTTTTTGGGGCTGCATCAACCATGCTGAGAGTTGCTCTGCCAGGTGCCAACGGGGTAAGAAGCACGCTGCGGGTAGGTTCCTTCCCGAGCAGTCCGAAGTTTGCCATGGACGACCCAGATGTTCCTAAAGCTTGCAATCTGTATTCAAAGCATATACTACGGGCTCCTATCGCTGTTGCTGCTGAGGCAGCTGTGCGGGTAGGTGATGGACCGCACACGCATGACAATTCATCTCAATATATGAACTCTGAAACAGGCCAGACATTCGAGCCTCACGGCCAGCACAATGGCGTGCACGCCCTGTGGCCACGCTCCTGCTGCGTGCCAGCTTACGTGTGGAGTCATCTGCGCCGGCGCGGGGAGGCTGAGCGGCTGCGGCGACGGTGGTGGTACTCCCGCCGGCCCTGCGCAGGGCTTCGCTCTCGCCTACGCGCCGGCGACCGGGAGCGGCGCCTACCAGGGGAAAGTAGCAACAAAGTTTCAGTGACGGCGAGATATCCACATTCGCACCCGGCTGAGGTTAAAAAAAGGCCGCATCGCACTAGCGTTGCGTGTCATTGGGTCAGCAGGTCATCCAAAGAATCATGCATTGCTTTTGAAGCGTCCATTCGGGATATCTTGTGCATTTTCATAGTGTATTTCGATATGGTATTTCGTGATTTCATACACTTTATCTCTCTTCACCAACGAGTGGGGGGGGGGGGGGGGGGATGTGGCGAGCCCGTAGCAGGGTTAGGGTACTATAGCCTTAGGCAACAACTGCTGAGGGCACGCATGCCACTCAGCAAGAGCGCAGGTAGCAGACCTTCGACACGGGCAGAGGACAGAGTCAATGTTGTAAGTCAAGCAGTACGGGAGAAAAGAGAGAGGCGCCTGGGGGTTGGGGGGGGGGAGGGCGGGGGGGGGGACCTCTCAGGTGATCTCCTGCGCTCTTCTTCTCTCCATCTGGGCGGGCCACTATGTCCCCTCCCCGGCGAGCCCTCCTGGCGCCCCTGCCCTGGCCTGCTCCGCTGTTCCCGGCGCCCCTCCTCACGCCACTCGCCATCCTCGCCCCCCACGGCATGTGCAGGCCTGCTCATCGCGTCTGGACGCCCTCCCAGCGGTCTTTGGGGGCCAAATTCCCTGCCGCCGCCGCCCTCCGGATTACGCGGCGAGGGTTTGGCATGCTTTTCCTTCTTGGCTTTCTTCTCCTTCTTAGCCTTCTTCTGCTTGCTCTTTTTCTCCTTCTTTGCCTTCTTGCCGGCCTGGTCCTTGCTTGGCAGAATAGCCTCCCTGTGCAATTGCACCTCAGTTGAATGGTCAGCTAAAATGTTTGCAGAATCATGCCGATTGGAATGCAGCCCCAGGGGAGGTGAGGACGGGTTTCTAACCACATGATCTCATGCACTGTGGCGGCCCCCACCTTGGCGCGTTCATGATTTCAAAGATGGAGCCTGCTTTCATCCACGGCTCATCTGCTGCGGCCGCCGTGCGCTCTGCGGCACTGACCACTGCCGGCCGGTCCTCCTCGGCCTCTTCGCTATCAGCGCCACCGCCGGCAGCAGCCCTCCCCTCCTCCTCCTCTTCTTCACTCTCCTCCCCGCTCTCCTCGGAGGAGGAATGGTACTCCACACCTTCCATCTGCCACCAGACCAGGATCCCCATTCAGCCGCACAGCACCCGCACGAGAGGCAGAAAGGTGGGGATCTCAAAGGGTGAGCGAGTGGAGGGGGGAGGACGCACCTCCGCTCTCTTCTTCTTGTAGTTATCCACATGCTCCACACGGACGACGCGCCCCGCCACGCGGCTGCCACTTAGGTTGTCCACCGCAAGCACGGTGCTACGCTGCGCTCACACGGCCCAGGCATGACCTATTCAGGGGCTGGTCTGGGCCGGTCTGCTGCACTGCCATGACTGCGACCCATTGCTGGGTTATCCCTCAAAGTCCATGACAGCAATAAAGAGGATGCAACACACATTCTGTGAGGAGGTGGATTGGAGGAGGGGAAGAGGTTGGTGGTGTGTGTGTGGGGGAGGGGGGGGGGGGGGATGGAAGACCCCACGTCAACAGGGGGAGTCGGTCGGAAGCATGCATCCAGAGGTATGGGATCCTCTTGGGGACGTATTCGCAGCCGCACCACAGGTCATGAAGTGCGAGACCCGGCCAGGCTGTGGGCATGCGTGTTGAGCACAGCTCAGGATAGTGCGGCGATGCGTAAACCCTGCATCTAACACCATCCTTAGCGGGTGGGGTGGCTGGGAGCAGTAGTCGCTACCTGGTCCTCGTACGCAAGAAAGGCAAAGCCCTTGGACTTCCCGGTCTCCTTGTCGCGCACGAGGTTGACGTCCACGATCTCTCCATACTGTGCAAACACCGCCAGCAGGTCGCCTGCGGTGGCGGAACGTGTGGTCTCACCCCCCCCCCCCTCCCCCCACCCACCACCACCTCTCTGCAATACATGGGCCCGCAGGCAGCAGCAGCAGCAGCAGCAGGCTCGGAAGGCACACCCACCCTCAGTCAGCTCGTAGGCAAGGCCGCCCGTAAAAACGTAGGCAGAGTGGCGGAACTTGGCGTGCCAGGAGGCCGAGTCCGCCACGCCGCGCGACACTTCCGAGAATGTCGCCTTTTGCGTGTTCCTAATCTGTGTAAGCGGATTCATTGCGGTCGCCCTGTTTGGGGGAGGGCATCAGTGTGAGAGGGCGCTCAGCGTCCACCCACGCGACCATGCGCGATTCAGAGGTGACCATCCCTTGCCGCCCCCCCCCCCCCCCCCCCCCCCCCATCCTCGTCCGTAATCACACTTAGCACATACGCGCGAACACCGCGCAATTGCTCACCTGCGCTGCTATCCGGCACAAACGCAGCCCCCTTGCTCCTGTCCACGCTGGCCGAAGAGGCGCAGGTTCTGTTGGCGCTGGTGACCTGGTTCCTGAAGCCTTGAACCAGCAAAGAACTATTTGTGGGTGTCAGACTGTTGTCGGCGCCATCGTCGAACAGCCGCAGTAGCATGAAAGCATGGTAAGTTTATCTGAAAGTGCAGATAAGCAGCAAGCGGATTCTGTGATACAGCAAGCAGCAGCGAAGCGCATATGAGCCAGCAGAATCATAGCGACTAGTTGGCGCGCAAGCGCGCAGATCGAGGCCGGCGGTGCCCCCCTTGGTTTAGGGTTTACGAGTCATCCCCCCTTAGTTGTAAGAGTCATTCGAGTTACTTACGGTCGGCAATAACACGTACCAATAATTATTTAATCAAAGCTGAATCGGATCCAGCAGCTGGTACTACGGCCCGTACGGGTACGAGCACTAGCGGAGGACTACAGCGCGTCGTCACGACCATAGCGCCACATCTGCTCGTCCTTTTTACGGCCACTCACCACTACTGGTGAGGCCACCTTTGCTTCCCAGCAGCTGCTTTATATATTTACATGAGCTAGCTGCAGAAGGCGATGTAAGGAAATCACCAGAAAATGAAAATCGAAAAAGGTCCTCAACAACAACTGCGAGGTGGAAGCAGTAGCATGAGAAGATGCAGAATGGGCACGAGCCCACGCATCAGACTTGGCCATCTGCACACCAGCAGAGAGAATGCCGCCCAGGGTACCATGCATGCAAGCAGAGACCCGCTGCAACAGCCCCCGTGTGTGCGACAGGTGACGGCGGACAGGTTCAGCAGGTTCGGTAGCGACAAAGTTCCAAAGTGCCTGAACAGAGTGAACACGAAGGAAGCATGAGGTCGGGGCGGAAGGACCGCAAGGAAAATTGCGCACAGCAAGCAACACCGCGAGGTTGTAGACCACCGTCAACGCGGACTTCCCGAGACGGCCGCGGTCCTCAACCACAAAAGGGTAGTACCGGTGAACACCCTGCTCTGGGGCGGAAGCCGCCCGGTCCGCTGCCAATCACCAGGCGGGTGCACCCGCGGGGGTCGTTGCTCCAAGTGGGGGTCGTGGAGGACACGCACGCGAAGTCGGTCATGTAATCGCACGCCCCCCCCCCCCCCCCCCCCCCGCTGGCGTCAAGTCCGACGGCCGCGAGCGGTCCGCTGGGCGCAGCCCGCTCGTCTCAAGGGTCAAGTCGCCGGCTCCCGAGCGGTCCCCGTCAAGCACCGCCCCCGCATCAATTGCCACAGATGCCCAAAGCTTATTCTTCAAAGCGGTATGCATGCGGTGCTTGTAGTTCGCTACGGGCAGATATGGGTAGATGATCCACAATGAAATCCGTAGCGCTCCGGCTCGAGCCATCCGTAGAGCGAAGCTGCTGCTTTCTATCGGTGGTATGACTACTGCCAATACCGTCACTACATGCATGTGCGTTTTTGTCGCTCTAAAGATACCGTGCGTCGCCCGGCGATTTAACGGCACCCCCTCCGTCAGCGACAACTCCTTCCCTACGAGAATCCCAGCCAGGTACTATTGCTCCGCCCTCCTCCGGTACGGGTATGGGTGTTGCCTCCGATGATCAGCCCACGACCATCAATGGTTCTCCAACGCCACCTCAGCCGTGCGATTCGCTTGCATGACTTCGTGGCCCTCGATCTTGGCTTCCTGCGTAGCGGCCTCGCGACTTACCCTGCGCATATATAGCGCGTGCAGCCCGGCTCCCCCTATAGCTTTTCCAGTCATATCGTGGGTCAGCCCGCAAGTTCCCCATGCTGCGTATTCGGCCGCCGCTGCGCGGGTGCTGGGCCTTTGTGGGGGTTCCGCGCTTTTCACATGCCATGGCTCCACGTGTGATATTGATCCCTAGCTACCTGTAGTCTTGATCCCTAGCTAGTTTCCTTTCCCGCATGGCGTCCGCTGCGCGTCCGCTTGCGTATGCGTTACAAATGTGGCACGCATGCGGCCCTCGCAGCTAAAAATAACATCGTACTAAAAGCACGGTAGTCCGCGTATGCTTCCCGTTTTTCCTGCTTGAGAAGAAACTGCCGTACAAACCGACGAGCACGGTCAACTCCGATTAGCACCACGCTGCGAGTCGATCCCAATCGACTCTTATAAAACTAGCTGGCTATTTGCTGCCCCCTCTTCCATCTTCGCGCCCCGCCCGCCTACCATATGGCGGCCCGCGTCGATGCTCGCGGGTTTCATCCAGTGCAAGGCGCTTTGGCGTGCCCGAACCGCGTATGAAGACCCGCCGTCCTCCGACCGCCGGTACCGTCTTCTTGGGTGCGACTAGCCGACTTCTGCCGGTTTGCTGACAATAAACGACTGTAAATCGCACCTTCGAAAGGCGAGCGCTAAGACAAGCCGTGCCCCCTCTTTCTCAGCATCTAGCTTCCCATCCCATCAGCATGAAAGCATGGTAAGTTTATCTGAAAGTGCAGATAAGCAGCAAGCGGATTCTGTGATACAGCAAGCAGCAGCGAAGCGCATATGAGCCAGCAGAATCATAGCGACTAGTTGGCGCGCAAGCGCGGAGATCGAGGCCGGCGGTGCCCCCCTTGGTTTAGGGTTTACGAGTCATCCCCCCTTAGTTGTAAGAGTCATTCGAGTTACTTACGGTCGGCAATAACACGTACCAATAATTATTTAATCAAAGCTGAATCGGATCCAGCAGCTGGTACTACGGCCCGTACGGGTACGAGCACTAGCGGAGGACTACAGCGCGTCGTCACGACCATAGCGCCACATCTGCTCGTCCTTTTTACGGCCACTCACCACTACTGGTGAGGCCACCTTTGCTTCCCAGCAGCTGCTTTATATATTTACATGAGCTAGCTGCAGAAGGCGATGTA